>JALKBU010000035.1:0-120700 GCA_023091735.1 Trichomonas tenax
ACGGCCAATGTGGCATCGATTTGCTCACATTCACTCACATCCTCCCTGAATAAAATCAAATTTTCAATTTTAGTACAATCATTTCTTTACTTGCGAGAAAACAATTGTCATCATCATTAAAACATAGAAAACATCCAAAAGAGTGTATTTTGGAACAATTGTCACGATTTGTGGTTTTGCACCAATGATGAGTGCTTTGCTCGCATAGCAATTTCCAGTAGATAGAAGAGGAAGAACAACAACGAGATCGTTCTTCGGTTTGATTTCGTTGACGTTTGTTATGTCTCCATTGTATCAAGAGTTTGCCACTGTGACTCCAGGATAATAAAATATTTTTGATATGTTGATACCACAAATCTGAAATACAATAATGGATTCACCAAAAACATATATAGAATCATCACCCGCATTGGAAACAGAGCATGAATGGAAAAGTGAGCGAGAAACAAGAATTTTATTTTTAGATGTCGATGATGTAGAAATATAGATTGCACGGTTCGAAAGAGAATGAAATTGACAATCATCGACATAATAATTTTGAAATGTTGTCGATGGAAGATGGCTATTATTCGTGTGTTTATAATCGATCCTTTCGCCAGGGTAAACATATTCCCAAAGACTTCCGTGAATAAACAAAACACGAAATTGTTCATGTAATATTATGAATCATGAAATAATTCAATTCATAAATAAAAAATAATGTGCACTGTTGGCATTTGACGATGAGTATAATTGATTCAAGTTTCAATAATATACCAATGTGTATTCAAAGAAAAGGCTCTCATGGCAATGATAACATTCACATTACTTTTCAGGGATAAATTTCCACCATTTGAACCATCATAATTCACAAATTCTAGGGTCGGAGGGCAGTTTCCTTGTGCCCTTTGAATCTATAGAAGCTGCTGCTTTCTATGATGCAATTTGGCATCGATAATGAGGCTTCAGTTAATGCATCCTGATCTCTGAAAGAATATATTCAAATAATTTGAAAATATATAAAAGCAATTAACTAAATTAAAGAATATTTAGCACATTGAGAAAATGCATGATTTCCGATTTAAGAACAAATGCTTAAATAAGTGGAAATTTTCAAATTAGTGCATTAGGATAAAGCATTATTTCCAACATAAGTTGAACTACTGATATCCAAATTAACTAAATATGTTGCAATTATGAAAGGAATCATCAGCTATGAATGTTAGCGTTCTTTAATAACCTTAATACTCTGCAGATAATCAATCCTTCAAATAAAGCAGCTTGTTATTTCATAGTTTATATTTTTTATGTTTGTTCTTTAGAGGTGATAATTATATAATATTATAAGAAATATTTAATTCATTACAGAAATCTATTATGAAGCTATTTCAAAATTGCTTCATAACTTAATCATAAACACTTGGGATTTGGACTTCTAAATCGGCTTCATCGTCCTTTGCAAATTCCTTTTCGATTTCCTCTTCATAGAAATCAAGATCAACTAACGGAGGACCGTTCTTAACGAAACTCTCAATTGGAGCAGGTTCAAGATTAAGAACTTGAATTTCATCATTCGTTTGTTGCTGCCAAAGCTTCTTGCCGCCAGAAACAAATGTTGGACGAGGAAGTCCGTTAGCAGACTTAGGACGCTTCATGCTTGTGAGTATTTCAATGATTTCTTGTTTGCTCTTCTTCTCCTTTGAGACCCACTGGCGTTGGTCCTTATCCCATACATAATTGCTCTTGGTGTTATTTGCCTCCTCTTCAGGGATGAAGTTATCGATGACAAGCGTGAGTGTCTGAATCATCTTCTGGAGACTCTCCATCTCAGCTGACATCTGCTCGCGGTCATCTGCAATCTGTTTCTGGACAAGTGGAAGCTTTGTCTCTAAGTTCTTGTAATTGTCACACATCTCTTTATGAACTTGTGAAACAACTTTAACTTTCTCGTTTAAGTCTTTGCATTGAGCAATCATTTCTTTCTGGCGCTTCTTCTTCTTTGTGAGCTCTTCCTCAATCTCTTTCTGTTTCTCAGCACGCTTTGCCATCGCTTCTTTAGCACGCTGGATTTCTTCATCTTGTTCTTTTGTTCTCTGAACAAGACTTGTTTGACCACCAACTAAGTACTTAGATAACTCTTCAAGCTTCTTCTGATGCTTATCAAGCTTCTCTTTCTCGCGATCAATCTTGCGACGCTTGTGTTCAAGCTCTTTCTTAAGCTTTTCTTTCTCGGCTTCTTCAAGTGTATTACTTTCGGAAAGCTTCTTGCGTTCGTTCTCAAGTTGCTCTTCCATCTTCTTAAGCTCTTCAGGAGACATCTTGATAGGGCCACCTTTAACCTGCTCTTGAAGTTTCTGCATTTCTTGCTGTAATTCAAGGAGCAAAGCGTCCTTTGGATCCATGTTAACAGATGGTTTGTTTTCGATCTTCTTTGCACGTTCAGCGTATCTCAATGTTGAAAGTGTTTCGACAAAGTTATATGCGGCAGGACCGATGTTAGCAATCATGAGTGTGCGAGCATTGCCACCAAGTGAATCACGAAGGATCTTAGTGAGTGCAGAATCTCTATATGGAATGTGAACTGGACCCGATGATTTCGTTGTGAGTGCAGAAATGCAGTTACCAAGAACCATCAACGCGTAGTTGATTGATGCAGCTTCAACAAGACCTTCTCCTTGAACTTGTGTTTTTGCAACTCTTTCTGAACCAGCAAGATCGACAAGATTGAGTCTGCCTTGGCGAATATGTTGAGAACCTTCTATTTCTGTTAATGTTTCGATAACGAGTGTTAGAATTGAGTGAGAACGTGAACTTTCATCATTCATCGCTGTTGCTCTTGTTTTTCTGTGTTTGAATCCAACTCTTTGGATTTTAAGAATTTCTTCGTATGAATTAGCGACCATGCTCTTAACGCCATCAATAACAAAGCCTTTTTGTGGATGTTCGTGTAATTTTAATGGAACTGGTTTTTCTTTGGATGAAAGCAAAAGATCGCGAATTTCTTCGTTGTACAGTTCAACGTACTGAACGGAAACAGAGACTTTGTGTGTTTCTGCGTTAGCTGTGGCGAAATCGTAAATATGTTCGAAAGCACGTGGAACAATACCACGCAACTCTGGGTTCTCAACAATACCATCCATTGTGAATGTTTTTCCTGTTCCTGTTTGGCCGTAGGCAAAAATTGTTCCATTAAATCCTTCCAAACAACCTGCAACGATAGGAGCAGCAGTGTTTTCGTAGATTTCTTCCTGGCGAGTGTCATCAGGATATACATAATCATACGTATACTGAAGTTCCTGTCCTTGTGGATTTCTCACGTAAACTGAGGAATTCCTTTTGTCCATTCTTACGATTGTCTCGAACCCTTCCGCGAATTCCTTCTTGCTTAAGGGCCTCACGCGAACTGCGACTTTTACTGATTCACGTGAATTCTTAGACATTAATTTTTTTATGAATTCTTTTTTTCAAACGTTCACTAAATATTTATTATGCCATGTAATAAATTTACATGTCATTTTTATTTCTACCATGTAAATAAATTTATGATGCAATCGTTTATTTATCATATATCAAAATAGCTATCTATGATCCAAAATGCATTGGGTGTCAGGAATAGTAACTTTGGTTGCATAAATCGAACTAATAAATGAGTGAATAACTTGACAAAAATATCAATTAATGCATTTGAATTTTGGTAGATAGGGGACTTTACTTTCTTACTAAATTCAAGGCAGCATATTGTTACTTCTTCTCAAATCAAATAGGTATGCACAAACACTTTATTTGATTTATCATTAAAAAAATTTATATTTTATTGAGCACGAACACTTAGAATTTGGGCTTCTATGTCCTCTTCAAAGTCTTTGGCGAATTCCTTTTCGATTTCGGCATCATACAAGTCAAGATCAACAGGTGGAGGAGCGTTCTTAACGAAATTCTCAATTGAAGCAGGTTCAAGATTAAGAACTTGAACTTCATCACTTGAGGAATCTTCTTTCCTCCCGAAACAAATGTTGGATGAGGGAGTCCAATAGTAGACTTAGGACGCTTCATGCTTGTGAGCATTTCAATGATTTCTCGTTTGCTCTTCTTATCTTTTGAGAGCCACTGATGTTGTTCTTTGTTCCAAACAAAAGTTCTTCTTTGCATTAGCTGCTTCTTCCTCAGGGATAAAGTTCTCGATAACAAATGTAAGTCTGAATCATCTTCTGAAGATTATCTATTTCTGCATTCATCTTCTAATGGTCATGAGTGATCTGTTTCTGTTTCGAGTCTTTCTTTCTCAGCTTCTTCAAGTGTATTTCTCTCTGAAAGCTTCTTACGCTCGTTCTCAAGTTGTTCCTCAACCCTCTTAAGCTCTTCAGGGGAAGCCTTAATTGGACCGCCCACAACCATTTCATTAAGTTTCTCTCTTATGAGTTGGCCACTACACTCTTAACGCCATCAATATAAAAGACCTTTTGTGGATGTTCGTGAATTTTTAATGGAACTGGTTTTTCTTTGGATGTAACCAAAAGATCTTGGATTTCTTCATTGTACAGTTCAACGTACAGAACGGAAACGGAGACTTTGTGTGTTTCTGCGTTAGCCGTTGCAAAATCGTAAATATGTTCGAAAGTACGTGGAACAATACCGCGGAGTTCTGGAACTTTGATTTTTCCATCCATTGTGAAGGTTTATCCTGTTCCTGTTTGACCATAAGCAAAAATTGTTCCATTGAATCCTTCCAAAAAACCGGCGACAATATGAGCGGCGGTGTTTTCGTAGATCTCTTCCTGGCTGGCATCATCTGGATAAACATAAACGAACGTGTACTGAAGTTCTTCACCTTGAGGATTTTTAACGTAAACTGAGGAATTGCTTTTATCCATTCGAACGATTGTATCGTACCCTTCTTTAACCTCTTTCGCGTTCAATGGCCCCACGCGAACAGCGACTTTGATAGATTCGCGTTTCATGAATTACCATTGAAAAGTGACGCCGTTTAAAGATTTTAGATCATTCAATACTTTACAATTAGCGGTTTTATACGCATTTTTCTGATGTTTACACATCAATACGAAGCAACGTCAAAAAAATTTGCGAGAACTTTAATCAATATTATTACCTGTTTACTGCCTGGACCATAGAATGTTCTCCTGTAGAAGACTTCCTTGGAAATTATCAGATTATATTTTTTGCCAATAATTATTGAAAAATTCATGATCACTACTCACATGCTCATGTCTGTGCTTTCTAAGTGTTGCCCACATTTATCTCATTCAGCAACAAAATTAATCATAATTATTATTTTTTATATTTTTAGAATCAGTGCTCCATATTAAAAAGAATGATAATCTTCACATTGGCTAAGTATTAAATTTTAAAAATTAATCTTGTTTCTCGCGTTATCATTGCCGCAGGTGGCTCTGGTTCAACATTTGATACCTTTGGAGCACCTGGAGGTGATTTTATTGGCTATTGTATGACGTGTTATCAGAATTTGGCCTGTATGGCTGTATCACAAATGAGCCAAACAAGTGGAAATGCTAAAGGATATGGAGAAGAAATACTAATACGCCATACCATTACTCAGGATTGTATTTTACCAATACAAAAATAAATAATGGGTAATGTGGATGAAATGATTAAAATTACCCAAATAAATGGTGATTTTTCTCTATTTCAGTACTGCACTTGTATAATGCATGGTTCAGTGCTCGTTTACCTTAATAATATTGTTATACATTTGCTTATATCTGAATAAAAAATAAAAACAATTGCACAGTCCGGGAAGGAAACCCGAACCCCCACCTTGGCAAGGTGAAATTCTACCATTAGTCCAGCACTAAAATACAAAATTATATAGAGTTGTTCATCACACTTTAGCATCTTGGCAAAAATTCTCTGGCATATTTGTTTCTTTCTATTGCCAATATTGTGATGTTCCCGAGATATGGAACACCATATAATTCTTCTTTAGAAACATATAAAAGCATAATTGTTTTATTAAAAAAACAACTAGTTAATTAGATTCAACACATTTCATAACCTATAAATATTGCATCAAGAAATAGGAATCTAAAATAATTAGGACGAAATTCAATTGTTTCAATGTAATGACTTTCTATAACTGTTATAATCATTTTCCCATTTTCTGACCAAACTCCAGGGAAATGGGTAACGCTTTCAAACAAAAATCCTGATTTTTTATCAAATGCACAAGGTTTATTTCTGACAACTTCATATAGCTCATTTCGGGATTCAATTATTCCCTCAGGAATGATTGTATCAGCCGAGAGAGCCCAAGAACGTCCCCATCTGCTCCGCCATTTAAATTATGGCTTGCTAATCCTCCAAACCATCCACCACCAGAGCCTGCACGATCATCATTTCCACTAGCTATGATTCCTCCATAATTATTATTTTTTTGAACCTGTTTTTTCTTGCAGCTTCTCCAGAACCAAATGTAAATCCAAAAGTTGAATTTGCTAGCCGACCTGACTGACATATTCCATTGATTCAATATCCTTATGCAGTTAAATTACATCCAGACCCACCAGAACCATCTCCAACTGCAAACTAATCACCAATATTAGTTATCAGAGCCACCACCACCCGATACGATTACTCTGTGCCATAAATCATTTTCAATAAATTTTAGAGCAGATTGGCCTCCTCCACCACCAGATCCATAGTTGAGATTATTAATATAACAGTTACTTCCACTTCCACCCCCTCTATAGCCCCCACGCATCATATTTTTTAAGTCATAATTCGAATTGCTATTACAAGAATTTATCGTATATGCATACATTCCATGACCTCCTATTGTTGCAAATGCCCGAACTGGATGATAAATATTGATTATACCTGACACATAGCCACCTGCTCCACCCCTATTCCCGGATGAAATGCAATAAACATTTCCATTTATTGATTAAACGATTTCATCTGAGATACAATTATTTTTTGAATAAGTATGAGAACTAATCGAACTCGGAGGTCCACCTCCTGACACTCCATATAATTCTATTTTATATTTACCTGACATCATTATGAATTCATAATCATAACATTCGAAAGTTAACTGACAAAGATATAGGAAACTATAAGAATTTTTGGTTTTATTATGTTCTACATTGCTTAAATTTACACCTGCCTCAAATCGAAGCAAATGAAAATTTCTATTCAATTTGTCACATTTTGCATAAATCCGAGTCATGAGATCAAGGTTAATAAATTATTTATTTCCTAACAATATTATATTATTTGTTCAATTAAAATGATATCGTTCCAATTTGATCATCAAATGTGACATTTCTTATTTCAAATGGGAAAAAATGTCAATTTAAAAATCATACATAGATAATATTTTTATATACGGAAGATATATAAAAAATATGGATGGAAATGATTACCAGAAAGAGCACCAGCCACTGTACATCATAGCGAGGTTGTATGGGCTGACTGAGCTCTTGATAAGAAGGTCTGCTTGTTCTTCGACAGAGAGTGGTGTTTCGTTTTCGAAGTCGGTGCCAGAAAGCTTCTGGTTAACACGGTGTCTCATTTCAAGAGAGCTCTGAGCAGCTGGATTGCTTGCGAGCATTAAGCGTGACTTATCCATGATACTTCCTGCGAGCATTGCATTCTTAAGCTTGTCCTGTGGCTGCTGCTTTGTTGTCGCAGCAGCTGTGGATGCTGGTGGATCTGGTGGAACAGATTCGCTCATGTCTGTGTTTTCGATGTTGCCATCTTCGATTGTATCTGGATCAACAAGTGGTTCATGAACGAAGATAGAGAGAACCATAACTAAGACGCGTCTGTTCTCACGAAGGATATTTGCCATCTGAACGAAAGCAGTTCTGAATGTTCCCTGTGTTCCAGTAACACCCATAGCATTGACCATCATTCTTGTCAATCTGAATGGAACAACTTCTGGAAGGAACTTTCTCTTTGCAGCCTTCTCGAAGCAGTCACCGAAGTCGATATGAACGACTTTACCTGTTAATCTGTCGATCAGAAGGTTGCTTGGATGGCGATCTCCCAAACCGATGACATAACCAACAATTGATGTCATAGCTGTAGAAATAGCGAATGTGTGCTGCTGCTTGAGCCATGTTGAAGCAGAATCGGCCTTGAGAATGAACAGCTTAGCAATATCTGTAGCTGGGATTGTGTTTGTGAGCTTCTGCAAAACTTGCATCTTTTGGACCGGTTGCATGTAATCGAATGATGAATAAGAAAGCTCTTCAAGAAGCTTGAATTCCTGCATTGGATCTCTGCCATACAGCTTCCTGTAGTTTTCGACAATTGCACGAAGTGTATCTGTGCCTCTAACCCATTGGACTAAACCGTGCTGCATTGAAAGTGGAATGACGCCCATTGTACCAATGAGATTTCCAGAGAAGTATGTCTGCTTCTTGAGGAATGAGTTGATGAGTCTGAAGAACTGCATGATACGCTCATCAAGTCTCAAGTCTTCGTGTCCCTTGACGAGGTACTGATAGAAGTTTCCATCTTCACCACGAACAACGACATCCTTCGGCTGCTGCTTACTCATGTAAACAGAGAACTGGCCAACGAAATACTGGATTCTGTTGATTCGTCTGCCCGGTCTGTATGTGCATGGGACAGCAAGTCTGAAGTTTGTACGTTGATCGAGTTGCTCAGAGAGAGCACGAAGCTGGATGACTCTGACTTTCTTGATGTCTTCTGTAAGAGAATCTTGCATGATTCTGCACCATGAAGAAACAGAGTTCATGCAGTTCTGGTTGCGAGGATTGAACACGCGCATGATCTGATCAAGAGATCTGATCTGAGATCCATACTGACGAAGGAACTGTTGATGCAATTTGCAGCGCGGCTTTGCAGTCATTGTCAAGATTGACTGCAATGTGCTCTGCATGAGATCAGCACGTCCGAGACTGAAGTGATCAATTGCATCATTGATCTTCTGGAGAACGTGTTCATACCATGTGACAGCAGCTCTAAGAAGGCACTTTCTGATCAAAGAGACTTCTTCGGCTTCAACAGGATGGCTCTGCTTGAACTCGTTGTATAAGAGTGTTGAAGCGTGAGCACGTGAAGCATCCTTCGAGAATGTGTTGACAATGAGTGAGAAAATGAGTGCATGATAATGTTCATCAAGAAGTGAATAAAGCAATTTGTGGACGAACTGTGCAACTCTTGGTGTTGGATGGTTAAGCTGGACTAAGAGCTGTGGTGATGCTTGGAGAAGAAGATCTGCAGAAATCTGAGAAATGCAACTTGATGTCTGCTCAAAGACTTCGCCATGGTTTGCATGTTCAAAGAACAAGTTAAGAAGCTGGACAATTTCAATGAAAGAGGCAGAGATGCTGCAGCACTTAGCGAGAGCATCAATAGCATTTGTAACATACTTTGTGAGGTGATGTGGATCTCTGTTGATGAGTTCAGAGTTGATATCTGACCATCTTCTGAGAACCTGCAATTCATTGAGATTGATCTGAAGGGCTTTAACGATACCTGTTGGAAGATATAAGCCACCAAGTGTTGTGTGAAGATCGTGCATCTTTATCTTCTCCTTCATTTGCTTGTTGATCATGAGATGAGCACAGCATGTTCCAGAGCATTCATTAACTGGAAGCTTGATAACAGGAATCTGTGAAAGGTGATCATATGCATCATAGAGTGCATCCATTGTATCATTAGTCTCAAGAAGCCATGTTGCATACAAATCATGGCATCTTGGAAGTAATTCGCCTTTGACATTTTCTGTGAGGAACTTCATTTGAGATATAGCTTCTTCCTTCTTTCCTGTGTTGTATTTGTTGATGACATAGCAGATTCTGTCTAAGTCTGGGCTTGTCTTCATGTCCAAGTCTCTGAAGATGATATTGAAGACAGGATCATTCAGCTTTGTACCCAATGTTAAAGACTTGAGTGAGAAGAACTCCATGAATATATTATCTGCTTTGTGTGTAACTCTGAACCTGTTGGAAATAATTGGGAACCAAACTTCGAAGTCTCTTGGAGCTGTCTGAAGTCTTGAATTCCAAACTTCTTCGATTGACTTTCTCATTGATGGATTCTTCGCCCAATCTCTGATTTCAAGGACTTCGACAATCTGCTGAGCTCTGAGCATTGTATCTCTGTGTATCTGCTGGTTATTTGCCCAGAACATAATTGGACGAGAAGCAAGAAGTGACCACGCGTTTGTGATAATTTCATCAATATCATAATTTTCTTTCTTGATATTGTAGAGTGCAAGAAGAACCATACAACGGATTGAATCAACGCTACGGCTCTCGAGAATGACGTTCAAATCATCCCAGCGCTCAAGAAGGAATGCAGCATTAGCGAAGTATGATGTGACATCACGCTTCGATGTGAGAGATAATTGTTCAAAGTTATCAACATTATCGGCAACTTGTGGCCACTCACCAAGGTTTGATAATGACTTGATGAGTCCTGAGAATGATGAAGGATTCTTTGAGACCTTATACTTCTGCTGGAAGATTGGAAGCGCAACATCCCACATATGGAGCTTAGCCAAGAAGTCTTCCTTGTTTGTATTAGGAATCATAATAGAATACTGTTTCCAAACAGCAATGGCATTGTTCCATTCACCGAGATTAATGAATGTATCGATCAACATCTTCGCCATCTTCTTCTTAATGACACCGCGCTGAATTGCTTCCTGTTGGATACATAAAGCAAAGGCATTAGAACCATATCTTAAAGCTGAACTGACGAGATGCTTGAGAGGAATCTGCATATCTTCGAACTTTGACATGAAGAAGATCAAATCCATGATTTCATTTGTGACAGCTTCGTAGTTTTCAGATGCAATTAAAAGAGAATGGAATGTGTTTGTAATGACTGTCTTTCCAGAGTTGGACAATTTCTTCCAGCATGAGAAGAAAGCAATCTTGAAAAGCATCATAGCAAGAGGCTGATAGTTTGTCGCGAGTGTTGTGCAAGATCTGATGTGATCATTAGGGCTGCTAATGATGCAAACAATGATGAATGAGTGAAGCCATTGCTCAAGATGTCTTCCATAACCAAGCGTTGGTGTTGTGACACGTGCAATGAGAGTATCCTCACTGAATGGATGTGGTGTTGGCTTCGGACGTGGTGCTGGCGGCTTTGCTGTAATCGATGGTGTGAAGTTTTCGATTGTTTCTGCTGTTGAAATTGCTTCTTCTAATGCATAACTGCTCATTCCTGTCTTTCTGATGTAGTTGATGAGCAAAATCGAGTTCTTCAAGAATGGACGTCCCTGCGTTCTCAAGAGTGTCAAGATGAGCTCGAAAGCAGCATCCTTGAGTTCTGTTATCTTAGAAACGATTGAGTAGTTAATGGCACGAACAATTGTGCCAAGATATAGTGTTAATTCAGCATCCTCAGCAATTCTTGTGAGTGATCTAATAGCTGCACGTCTGACATTCTTAATGGCTTGTTCAGAAACAATAACATCGCAAATCTGTGGAACAATCAAATACAAAAGATCAACAGAATAAATACCGAGTTGAGAAAATGTGATGAAAACTCTTTCGCAGAGTTCTTCGTTGTTTGATTTCATAGATTCTAAGCATGAAACGAGAAGTGAAATTGCAGTTGTTGCGTATGGAGCGAAACCATCTCTGAGAATTGTAACGAGTGAAATCATAACATCCAAGAATAAAACACCAAGATCATCTGTATATCTCTTCACAAGGAAATTGAGGATTCTTTCTGTGAATGGCGTTGTGTTGTGGCTTGACTCAGTGATGATCTTTGAGAGAATTGGTAAATAGATCTGGAAATCAATTTCATTAGCAGTATCAAGAATTGTCAGGAATCTATTCAAGAACTGATCAAAGTATGTAAGCATAAACATTCTTGGATTCTTGAGAACATCGCAAAGTGCTGAAACAGTATCACTGTATAAATCGTGCAATTCTTCGGTGTTCAAGATCTTGAGAAGAGCCTGAGTAACAACATTGATATAGCATTGTTCGCATGTTTCTGGTTTGAGAAGTAATGTATCATCGATTGGATTATCGAGATCTCTGCTTGGCGTGAAGAATGTTCTTGTAAGCTTTTCATCAAGATTTGTTGGAGCCTGGGAACCCTTTGGTGGTGGACGCTGATGAACGTCCAAAATACCAAGAGCACCAACTGTTCTTAAGATAGCCATTCTGACCTTTCTGGACTGTGTCGCTGCTAAGAGCTTTGAGCATGCTGACAAAATAAGTGGAGCCATGATTCTATATTGAACAACAGCTGCTGGTGGAGAGCATAAAACGAACAATAAATGAAGAACTGAAAGTAACAAATCTCTTTCCTCGCTCTGGTGTAATTTGTTGCACAAAAATGGAATGAGTTGATGGCTATCATCTGCAATAATATTTGGAGCAATTGGGGCAATAAGTGCAATAGAATCAAACAAACCTATTTCGATTTTAGAAATCGCTTCAACTTCCAAGAAATTCTCTAATGTTGACTTTTCGGGTGGATGCAAAAGAATATCGAGAGCGATCTCCATGAATGGCTTTGCATAGATCTTCATTGTTGATCCTGTGGCTCTAATCAAGTCTGGAAGTGTTTTAACAACTCTCATTCGTAATCTAATTCCTGGAACGTTCTTAATCGAGTAAAAGTGCTCAAGTAATGCATGACGTGTGATGTTTGAAACATACATTGGATTGATATCACCAAGAGCAGCGATTGTCTGGAAAACTAAGTTTCTAACAGATGTTGAATCATCATTAGCGAATAATTGCAAAAATTTAACACTTTCTGGTGTCGCCAATTCCATGATTGCTGATTTCTTAAGAACTCTCAATATTGACAATCTAACATCATTGGATGGATCGAAAATAGCCAACTGGAAAAGTTTTTCGGTTGTATCTCTGATATATTCGCTGTTTTTTGTAGACTTAGCAAGTGTAAATAAAGCTGCTGGTATTGCTCTTCTAATTTCATCAGCTTCAAACATTGATCTATCAGAGATGATCTTGACGAGCTTGCTCTTGTCTGAGATTGCATATTGCGGTAAACCAGCAATTAAATCCAAAGCGAGAATCGCTTGATTATTTGAAAATTCGTCAACGATCTTTTTAGCAAGAGCTTCTGATATTTTTGGGTTGATTTTTTCGCAAATTGTATTTGTGTATGTAACGAAGAAATCATTGAAATATGTAGAAATTGGGGCTTTGAGTAATTTGAGAATTAAATCTTCATCAATTGGCAAAAATTTCTCTCTAAACTTGTGTATTGCTGCTGTTAAAAGATCAAAGCTCCAATCTGGATCATTGACAAGAAGAGCCGCGTAATTTTTAATATCATCGATTTTTTGTTCCATGTATTCAGGTATATTATTGATTAATCTTGAAAGCGATGCTCCAATGCACTTTGGAAATTCGAGAAGAATGTCATTTGTCTGTTCCAAAAGTGAATCAGCGAACATATCTGCAAATGATTTAGGATCGACGAAAGATAAGTGTGAAATTGAAACATATGCCTCAGCCTGAACGAGAAGAGGTCCATCATATGTCGCATCAGAAATCATATCATAAAGTTGTGTAAATTTTGAAGAAAAGTAATCGGGGCAGCTGGCAATAAGTTGCTCCAATATCTTCAGCGCAGCATAAATTTTGAATGGGCTGCCAAATGAAAGCAATCGATATATTAATTGTGTGAAGAAATTCAAATATTGTTCGAGATCACTTCTTCTGTATCTCAAAATGGCTCTAGTGAGCATATTTACGGCCGAAGCAGTCGCTCTGATGAGTTGCATTGACGGATGTGAAACTAAAGTCCAGACAGCAGATTGCCACTGCTCGAAAAATACGACAACTTCACTTCCTGCATTCAAAGATATCGACTCCAACAGACAGACAGCTGCTAAGTGACGCGATCTTCGTCCATAGGCGCGAACCCATCCCAATAATCTTTCTAATAAGTGAGCAACGTATCTAGACTGCTCAAAACTGGGGTGGTGGACAAGCTTTCCCGCACACCAACTAGTGAACTTGACGTATTCGTAATCAAATTGCGGTAAAACTCTGTCAAATATTCCGGTCAATCTTGCAAAGTCGTTATAGCCAAATTGGTGCAATGTCGTTACTCCTATTGCCGCACGCATGATATTTTCGATGGATGGCCCTCTAGAAAGGCTAGAAACCATTTTTATATATTCTTCTATCGAATTTCCCAAGTTTTTGTTGCTGATATGAACCATTTCCATGTAGAATTCGCTGTAGTGACGCTCGTACGCCTGTTGCATGCCCGCAAACGTAAGAGGAATCTTCAAATCACGGAGGTTCATTTACAAATTTAAATTTTTACCCTTATCAATTAAAAATATTCTCTGTGTTGTTTTGTTTTTTTATAATAAAACATGAAAAAAAAACAAAAAAAACAATTGTTTTGTGAATTTCAACACAAATTGAGTGCTAAGTGGCCAGCATTCATATTTACCGCCGCCTGTGTCTGCACATAACATTTTCAATAGCGATAACTTTTTTTGACAAAATTGAGCAAACCTATTCGTCAGAAATACATTCTGTGTCGGATGAAATAGGTTTATTTGTCAAAAACATTTAAAATGTCAAATTCTAACTTCGTTTTTAATAGATTTTTAGTTTTTAAATTATGAATAAATGCTAAATCTAATCAATATGATTTTATGACAATAAACATCACAATTTGTAAATTTGACAAATATATTTTGTGGTTTTTGTTTATATTTAAAGTAGATATATGTAATGACTATAAAACAGCATGTTTCTTCATATTTTGACAATAAACTGTCAGAGGTTTATTTTGATTTTTTGTGATATTTAGATATGATATATGTTGCAAAAGTTGGCCTCTTAATTTGTGATTTTTTGACAATAAATTCGATTAATTTTTGACGCAATTTTTCCACTGAATTTTTTCAGATATTTATTTGTCAAAAATGCGATCTACATTCAAAAATGGGATAAATTTCAATTTTCTTTTATTGTCTTTGCCAATGTTTTGTTCCTATTCTCATGCATTTTATCATGAATTTTTTTCGTAATTGAATTGGTTTCGCGAGAAATACAATGAGACAAGATATCGGAGTTTTGAAGTACTCTATGCACGTTGAACCGATTTTCATCGTTCTATCCTTTTTATAATTAGTTATCAGTTCGGTTAAAGAACTTGAGAACATGGAACTCAGATCCATCTGAGCTATTCTATTAGGTTTTCGGGTGAACGGCTTTGATTGAGTATAATGGTGATCTATCTGATGATCAAAATCAGGATTTGCACCTTTGCAAATCATGAATTAAATAATGCATAGGAATCTATCTAGACTTGCCAATATTAACATGCTTATTCATGTATCAATCATTAAGTTATAAAGTGATGAATGGATTTTGTGGTTGAAAACTTAATTCTATATTCAGCAGTATCCATATAATAAATGTGTCAAACATAAAATTACCAAATTAATATGATTAATATATAGAGTTTATATTCTTTCATGACAATTTGTATATTTTATCTAATCTAAGTTCTAAAGTTTTCTGTTTTTCTATATCAATTTAAGATATTATCAAATATTAAATAATGAACAATAATAGAATTTACAAGTATTACTGAAATACATCATAAGAACATGCAATTACATTAACAAATTTTTTAAAAGATTTTTAATCAATTACAAGCTTCATCTATATACCAGCATATAATCACCTTGGGTTTTTGTTGTGCTGCATTAGAAGTAAAGATAGTCATACTCAATTGAAAAGTGATTTTCATGCAATTGTTTTCCGCGCCTGTGCCTGTAAATAATTATAGTGTCAATTTTTGGAGTATTTACAATGTCAAATGTAAGATGTCAATGGCAAAAATTTTCACGTTAAAATCCATGGATGCTGAAGCAGTACATCAAAGGGATGTCGCTTCCATCCTTTCTCAATTACAGGACGACATGGCGTCCATAAAGGAGAAATATAAGAACATCCCCAATGGAAAAGAAGAACTCAATCGAGAGATGCAAGAATTAATCGCGAATGCTGACCGAGACCTTCGACTAAAAACACAAGCAATCGTTCGTGCTAGATTATCACAATCCAGGGCACTGCCAGTTAACGCTGTAAAGGATGCAGTTATGGAAAAGAGAAGAGTAAAATCGACATTAAACAAGCCTCTTCCTCCACTGGAACCATTAAAACCACCATCACTTGACAAAACACTCGATTCGCTCGCTTCACAACCAATAGGTCCAATAGATAGGAAAGAACAAAGACTTTGCACGTCTGTAACGCCAGTTAGAGCCAGACACATACCGGAAAACCAGAGGATATCGCTTCCAAAGCGTGATTTTCATGATCCTGGAGCACCTTTGCCTGAAATTGATTCACAAGTTTTCAAAAAATACGGATTAAATCAATTAAACGAGTCAGGATTGATCAATGATGCCACAGTAAAACAACAGCTCGACGGGTTGATTACAGTTTCTCCATTTATTTACGATTTTACAAAATCAATTCAACAAGTTCAAAATCCAGATTTGTATGTTCTTGATAATACATCAGAAGCACAGAAAACCCCGCATTCTGATAGAAGTGTTATTGAAGCTCCAGCACCTGCACCAAAGTCATCGATGATGCAATCATCACGTGCACATCTTCGTTTACAATTCATCAATGGCGATCCGCTCACTTATACTCAGGACTACAGAGACTTCAGACGCGAAAACACAAACGTTTGGGAACAAATCGAAGTTGTTTTCCAACTTTTAAAGCACGCTTGCAATACATATGGATTTTCGAAAGTTCAAGTCGATGGAAATGCAGTTTTGGACTTATTGCAATACGATCCAGATGAAATTTCAGAAGATAGATTGATGCTTTGCTTCATTGATATTCCACCGGAAAAGAAGCGTCGCAAATGCACAAAGATTGGTGTTGGTTTTGTTGGTCCGAATGCTGAGAATAAGGCCGCTACTGTTATTCAGTCTCTATGGCGTGGATTCCATGCCAGACGTGAGGTCCGCATGATCAGACGCACTGGCGCTGCAGTTAGAATCATCCAACGCTGGTATAGAAACATGATACAGTATCATCAGCTCAAGAAGAATCTCAGAGTTGAAGCCGATAGAAGAATCAACAAATATGCTCTTATTCACCAAGACTCAAGCCTTTACGATCCAGACATGCCTCACGTTAGTTTTCACTTAGTTGATGGACACAGCTCTATTGAATACGGTAGACTTATCGAGTTGAGAAATCGCGGTGTTATTTTAATTATTTTTACAAGAAAGCAACTGCCAACGACAACAATCGAAGAGTTCAAGAAACTTTCTGGCGATCAAAAGGTTCATTTCCTTGTTGCTCAGCAAAGACTTCCTAAGACTCTTCCAATCGAAGATGTCATTGCAAGCGACTCCAGAACACTTTCGAAGATCAAGAATATCGCTGGCACATTGCCGATCATTGTCTGGCCAAAGGCACCAAGTCATTCTCTCGTCGAGGTCTCTGTGAAATTGAATGCACACGTCATGGCTCCTGCTCCACTTAAAGTATCTCTTTTATCTTCGAGAGAAGCAATCAGAAGATTGTTCGAAAATGCAAAGTGCAATCTTTTCAAGGCAACAGATGTTATTTTCGATAGATTCACATTATGCCAGACTTTGGCGCAACTGAGCATCGACAATCTTGAAGCAATGATGTGGATGCTGAGAATGAACACTGGAGACTTCGCATGGATTTCCACAGAAGAGATGGCATTGCTCGAGAAGATGAGAGATCACAAAGCTATGATTAGCAACGATGACCTCAAGGATCCACACTTCAAGGATTTGATTGCTCAAAACATCTTGAATGATCTTCCAAAGATCACAAACACAATTCCTCCATGGGAACCAAAGGATTTCCTTTCTGCAGTTTGGGAGAAAGGCGCTATTATCGAAGAAGCACCAACAATGATCAGAAGTAATCCATCATTGACAATCTTCGTTCCTCCAGCTGGTCAAAGACCAGTTTGCACTGCTTCATGGGAGCGTTTGTATATTTCAGCATTTGAAGAGTTTGCAAAGATATATCCTGCTTTCATGGAACCACCAAAGGAGTTGATGGCTGAAGTCAAAAACATTGCTGCAGAACTTGCTCAAAGAGAAATCTATGGCCATTCAACAGTCAATTTCACATACTCAGCGAAGCAAACAGACGACAAAGAAAATCGTTTCAAGATGAATCTTATTGCCGACTCAATCTCTATTTGCTCGGAGAAGGAACTGCTTGCACAGTGGCTTGCTGAATATCATTCGAAGACTGCTTTCGATGATGAAAGGTTCTGCTATTCTGACAAGAAATATATCTATCTCCAGGAGAACTTGAAAGTTCCAAAAGTTTTGTCATTCAACGAGTTGTACAACAAACTCAATCTTTCAGGTCTTCCTATCCACACAAAGATCACTTTTGTTCATGATATGACAGATCCTTACACACTGGGTTTAGTTGTTGTTGATGATTCTCCAAGTAACTTGATAAATTTGGTTTATAACACACTTTGCGTTCTCGCAATGAATGTATATGATTTGCAAAATGATCCACATAATATTATGTTCACTTACATTCAAGCCATTGAGTTCTTGAGAGGGCAGTTGACAACAACGAAGATCCTCAACACAACAGTTCTCATGAAGCGAACAAAGAAGGGCAAAGAAAACAAGAAGATCGAAGGCGATAATAACGAAGAAATGAAGGAAGACTTCGTTGATGAAGATAAAGTTGATGACCAGAAGTCTGCTGAAGAGGAGAAAGAAGAAACAACAGATGAAACAGTTTCCCAAGAATCTCAGCCACTTCCAGATCTCAAAGAACTCGTCGAACTCGATAATACAAATCATCCTCAGATTTTCTCTATTCACTCTGAAGATAACACTTCTCATAACAGCGACAATAGATCACAAAAAAGTGAAACCCAAAGTGTCAACGGAGAAGCTAATATACAAAATATAGAAAATCAAAATATTAATAATACTAATCAATCTCAAAATGTTGAACAGAAGACAGAAAACAATCAAGAAGAGCCAAGGTCACAAGATAATGACCAAAATGTTCAGGTTGCTGAAACAAAATCCGACGATAAACAAAATTCCAAACAAACTGCCGGAATATCAGTTGAAAATGATTTACTAGCATCTAAAGAGGCTAAAGAAGAGGAAAAAGTCAAACAAGAGCCCGCAGTTCTTCCAAAGCCAACTGATCCAACAGAAAAGCTCCTGAAATTCGCTTCAAGAGAAACCCTGAAACATAATGAAGAGAAATAAGCAATAACCCATGAAATAATGTTTTTTTTTTGCGTTTGAATTTTTCTTGCTCTTTTCCTACCGGATGTTATCTAACCTCATGTTGTTCTTTGCGTTTGTTATAATTATTTGTTTAAATTTATGTTTTTTTCACGATAATTTTTTTAGAAAATTTAAAAAAAAAGTACTAATTAAAACAAAAAATAAAGTTTTTAAAGACGCCTCTAAGTGCATTTTTAAAAGGGGTGACTGTATTCAAGCTGTCTGTTCCTATCAAGACATGACTTTTTCTTCATCAATCCTCGATTGAACAGAAACATGCTGACGTAGCCTAATTAGAGTATTCGAAAGATTCGAAGTAGTTAAAGTTTGTGAAATCGGAGAAAACCGTTTCATCAAACGAAAAAGAATAAGGTTGATCCTGTGAGAGCATACAAGCTATGGGGTTGGTGTCCGGTACAATTGGCGGTGGTACAATGATTGGTGGCTTAATAATCATGTTAATAATCTGTTTACGTTCATCTGGAGTCTTATATTCGTACTCCGCATCGATATTTCCTCTTTTACCTACCACAACGATCATCTTTTTACGAGCGTTGTGGTAGTCAATGAAGCGTGGTGTGTGTTTCTTCATTCGGAAAAAATGAAAAACTGACAGAAATATAAATTTTAGAAAAAAATTCTTTGAAAAAAACCGCAAAAACTTCTTGAAATTTTTTAAAAATTCTGTTTAAATTTAATCACCATAATGAAAGGAATTTATTAATAAATGAGAACTTTACATGATCTGCCCAAAAAATGGGGTGGGAAAAAATAAACAGGGTTGGTGTGATTTTTTGCGCACTTTTTGTCTTGTAATATTACAATCTGTCTTGTAAATTAAAATGTGTTTATGATAAATGGCCTCGAGGTATTCGTAGAATGATAGACAAGGGCATATATTGTTGTATACATAGATCTCAAGCGTCACTTTTTAGCCCGAGGAAGTAATTAAATTTTTACAAATTCATTATTTTTATTATAGTTGATCTCTGTAATCTATATATTAGATTTAATTCACATTTTGGCTTTTGATCAAACTTTTCATAAAACACAAACTCAAAACAGAGTAATAATATTTGCTAGATACTGCTTATCAAGAATATAATAAAAACAGATTGAACCTCAAAAGCCCAAAAGAAAAGTCATTTTGAGTATCTGTGCATGACATGGAACCAATAATTAAGCAGTCTCTCTTCGAGGAACCAAGAAGTTTATGGCCTTCTCGTGCCAAGTGGCTCCTGATTCCTCGAGATAGAGTCGTTTGCCTTCTGATGCAAATTATCGAAAACAAAATCTACGACAAACGAGCCTGTCCTAGAGGAATCACAGTGAACTATGTCTTTGCATGTCCTTAGCCGCATGGTTATTCGAAGACAGGCCCATTTGTTGTAAACTTTGTGTAGAATTTATTCAATGATGGCAATTGATTCTATCTTCGAGGAATCAAGAAGCACCCGGTCTTTTCGTGCCAAATAGCTCCTTAATTTTTACAATAATGTTTTAAATCTAATATCTAGTAATATTCATTAATATATTTTTTCCTTCACTGAAAAGTGCAATCAAAAGTTCAAATCCTTGTAATATTTTGTCTATCTATAGTGCATATCATAGCTAATATATTTATGGAGCGAGGAAGTATTTTTGAAATATTATACAATTTGTTTTCATTGAGCTCTGCTAATTTTGGACTTCCTCGAGGAAGCTAATTTGAGAGGTTTACATTAAAAGTGACTCTTGAGAGATCTCTATGCATAGATCTACGTATACAACAATATAACCATTTTCTATGAAAGGTTTTCTTCAGATACTTTTAGATAAAGAGTTAAGGATATTTTTATGATAATTATGCCGCTTAAATTTTTGTAGAGTTCATAATTCTCAAATGTCTTTGGTAAATTGTGTTTAATATATTTGAGGAAATACTTCTCTTCTGAACGCCAATTCAATTCAAATTTTCTGAGCTTTCAAATGAATAATACTTTAGGTATATATTAATTTGAAGGCTCATGAATAAAAATATACAACCACTTTTCAATTTAATTTCATCAACCATCAAAAATAACTTAATGATATCAAAGCATACAACTAATGTAATAAAACTCGAATACTTTTACTCCGCTCAATATAATAGCATATTCGTCGCTCAATTATATTTGTAAAATCCTTCACCTGATGCAACACCTTTCTTTCCTGCATCGATGTAAGTCTTAAGCAAAGCGCAAATCTTTGCTTGTGTTGATTTTGGATCTTTCGCGTGCGGATTCAACATAGCGATATTATATGCTGTGTCAAGGCCAACAATGTCTATGATTCTGAATGGGCCAATCGGTGCGCCAGTTGCTAAAACCCACGTGAGATCGATTGTTTGAGGATCTGCAACATCTGTTGCATATAATGCTTGTGCTGACGTGAGGAATGAGACAAGCATTGAGTTCAGGATATATCCAGGCTGTTCTTTCTTTAATTGAAGTGCAACCATTCCGATTTGTTGAGCAAACTGAACAACCTTATCATAGTATTCCTTGCCGGTTCCAGTGTGGCCCATGATTTCAGCTGTGTTGTTCTTCCAGATCCTGTTTGCAAAATGCAAAGCTAAATATTTCTCTGGTCTTCCTGTGTACTGTGCAAATGTGCTCGGAAGCATAGTTGAAGAGTTTGTCACAACAATGGTCTTCTCAGGAAGCAGTGGTGCCATCTTTTGATAAAATTCAATCTTTTCTTTCGGATCTTCAGCGAGTGACTCAATGACAAGATCGCAATCTTCAAAAGCCTTCTTCATATCAAGCTCGAATTTTACATCAGCGTAGCTCTTCTGTGCTTGCTTCTTGAGTTCTTCGATCTTTTCATTTGTCAATTCATCGAAAGCTGCAATTAAACCTCTCGGGTACATCTTGGAGTTCGTTCCTATTATAGCTTTTGTTGCTTCAAGGTCAGCAAGATAGTCCTTCAACAAAGCATCCATTTTTGGCTTTGCACGCTCTATTGAGCCTTCACTCCTCAACCATATTGTCACATCGAAGCCCCAGTATGCTGACTGGTATGCTATTTGGCTGCCCAGGACACCACCACCAATAACAGTGACTTTCTTTAACATTTGTGAAGTGATTTCCAAAACTTCTCCAAAACGGTTGATTCTGTTAACACAAACGAGATTTTATTTGATAAATATAAAAATCAGGTGTAATAGATATGTGTAAGTTCCTTAAAATACAATTTTAATTCAATTTTTGAGTTTCTTTAGGGCTCAGAAAATTCAGAACTCTCCAATTTTACATTGATCAACAAAAATGATAATTTGCATAGCGATAATTAAAAGATCAATCGTCTTCTCTAAGTGAATCGAATCATAAAGATGAACTTTTATGTTGATATAACTCAAGCAATCTCATTAATTCATTTCATTTCAGAATTTTGAAAAAGTACCACTATTTGAGAAATGTTACCTTTAGGAATTGAACAAACATGGATAGAGTTGTTATATCGGTAATATGGGATATATCAATGAGGTGATGTAAAATTTTCTCCATTTCGTCAAAAAAATTGAATATGATTTATCAATTTCAAAAAAGTTCATTTAAGAAATAACAATAAAAAGACCAAATTTAGTGATGATTTTGCATGAAAATAACAAAGAATCATTTCTCAACACTTTACTCGAAATCGTTTCAGCATTTCTTTATTAACAAAAGCTATGGTGTTTTTTTTCTCCTCTTAAAACCAACATCTAATTTACTGTTTTGCGCCTTTTGATTTAAGAAGAGTTCTGATTCGACTGTTTAAAGCTAAAGATAAAGCTGTTTTACCATCAGAACTCTTTGCATTAAGATCAATTTCTGCTTTTGAAACAATATATTCACAAACTTCATAATTTTCATCATTTGAGGCT
This sequence comes from Trichomonas tenax, assembly GCA_023091735.1. NCBI lineage: Eukaryota > Parabasalia > Trichomonadida > Trichomonadidae > Trichomonas > Trichomonas tenax. The sequence goes on from JALKBU010000035.1 coordinate 23,145, forward strand.
TCCATTAAAGGTGTCCAATCATTATTACGGGTAATTTTACGTTGCCAAAAAAGTGGAAAAAGACGATTATTTTCCACACAAGTTACAACTTTTTTGCAAAATAAGGTTCGAAAATTTTGACGATTATTTTTTTCCAAAGTGGGCTATATTCTTGAATTATCTATATATATCAAACATGTAACTTCTGAAACCAAATAGTTTGATAGTTAAATTGTGTTAAATCTGATATTTGTTGAAATCTAATTTCGATATTCTCCAACAATTCATATTTGACCTATAATATTTTAGAGAATAAAAATTTAGTATCATTGTAACAATATATCAATGATTCATCTATTGTTGTCGGTAAATGGTATTTTATCAAAAATTAAAGTATATCTAAAACAGCATATTATTCAATATAAATAAGTGTACAATAGTTCCAACAATCGATATATTAGTGAGTTATGGTTATATTGATTTAAGTCAGATTATATAATATGATTATTTGAAATTATTGCTAAATTATTAATTTTCTGGATATAACGGTTGCGCCATGCTTTCCTATTGGTGTTTCTTAGAATGTCGATGTTAATTCTTTGCAATTTTCAATTTTGAAATAATCAATATGTGATTGGAAAGAAAAGATCGTAACAATGCATTTGTTCAATATAGATTATATTTAAATTGAGATTTTATACATTGTGATCTCATTCAGGTTAAGAATTATTAATTCCTTTGTTAAATAAAAAATCTGTTAAACAAAGTGTATATGGAAAACAAAATGTATGATAATATATTTGGTTATATTCATGTTATATGAACATAGCGGTGGTGTATAATAAAAACAATGCTATTGTGGGGAAAATGATGATCATTTTGCATAAAAGTGCTACTTCACCAATGTCAAAATGCCATCATATAGCTCTATATATATGATTTATAGGCATATTAGCAAAGTATGATATATGTATATAATCTATCATATATATGTGTGAGTCATTATATTGCTTATGTGAAAATTTGTCCAATATAAAACTCCTCCGACATTGAAAATAAACTTGATACCGAATCATCAATATTTTGTGGATTTAATGTTATGCACTGCTTTTTCTGTGAATGTAGATAATAGATAAAAGAATTATATACGTTTGCAGCGGTATATAGAGCTTGATGCAAACGTATCTCAATAAATTTTGATTCTGCTACATGCGTATGATTTTGAACTTATATATATCCATCTTGTGCAGAGCAATCGATCAGCAACAGCCTAAATAACAAAATTTCCTATGATGAATGTTTTTAATAATGTAAAGTGATTTTGTCAAAGTGTCAAAAATAAGAATAACATTGTTAGCATGTGTCCATGTTCTAATGCATGTTTGCAATCTATTTATCGAAGAATTAATCATTTTTACTAAGTTTTCAAAATTGTTATTTTTAAAATTAACGATATAGGCTAATAAGTAAAGCGTGTAATTCATACACATACACTGTGCATTGCTAATCAGCGGCAAAAGCATCAAAACTCTATTCGATATTAACAAACTTATTTTAAAAAAGACTTTAAACAACTATATTTCATTCCATATTGTCTTCCTTGCAATAGAGAAGGATAAAACAGGTTGAAATATAGATGTTTCTGATAAAATAAAGCAGATTCGCGTGATTCCGATATTTTCTAGCGAATCTAAAGATCACAGTACCTCTCATGACTATACATTCATATGCTAATCAATGAAATGCTGTAAAGCAGCTCAGAAAGCCTAGATTATAATCCAGAAGATCAAATATCTTTGAAAATAACGCATTTATTGTCCATATCACCCGAGCATTGATGAGTTCGGGAAAATAAACAAGGAATGCGTCATTTTCAAAGATATTTGATCTTGAAATACCCTACATTTCATTCTGTATAGTAGATATCGAATTCGTTAGCATTTTAGATGTAATTTACGTGTTTTCTAGTGCCAGGCGTCGATAATTTATCCAAAAATATAAATCCCATTAAAAAATATCAATTTCTAGCGCAAACTCTCCAGAACAGCAAATATCTGCAGAATTTGTGCCAGAAATTGATCATTTTTATAATTTTTCCACCAGTGAATCGAATTTTAATTCAAATTCAGCTTCAAAGCAATCTTTTTACTTGAATTCTTTAATTGCAGGCTTTGGTGTCATTCCATGCAAGTAAAATAATACATATTCTATGACATTCGAGGTTCTCAAATCATAATTGGCATCATATCCAAAATTAAGTTTTGGATGATTTCTGCATCAAAGCCAAGACTAATTTGGGGACCTCCTTACCATTCAAAAGAAAAACATTATTGGTATCCATTATAATAAACCTTTCAATGCATTGCCACTGATGTTACAATCTTCTTTTATCACATTTCTGCCAGTCCATTTTCTCTTTGTAATCTCCATCATATTTAATGCAAATGAGCTATGTATATCAGAACTATAAATAAGACAAAATTTTTTCATTGTTTTATCTAGGGATGTTCGAAAATATACATTATTGATGTAAACTTTTCAGGGACGAAAAACTCTTTAAGGTTCAAAAACTAAAAGTGACGAGTCTATTTGGTTCTGCATAAGGTCTGCAAAGTGAATGGAACTGAAGAGAAGGGAAGTGCATTAGAATATGATATTATTTTGGATGATTTCGATTCTTTAAAATGCAGAATCCGAAAGAATGCGTTTTTTTTTCGGGCAACTCGCCCCGAAAAGTTAACTTTTAAAGTTTTTCGATTTTCGGGCCTCTCAAAAATTGAGAACTCAAAAACGGATTTTTTTTCGAAAACCGCCTCGAAAATCGAAAAGTTAGGGGATCAAATTTTTTGTTGGGGAAATGTGTATTTAAAGGGGTTGAAACAACTAAAAAGGGGTTATATGATGTTCAAGAAAGGGAGTTTATTTCTTAAAAAAGGGACCTTGATATTTTAAGTTCAGACAGAGCCTGAAAGAATACATTTTTTTCGGGCAACTCGCCCCGAAAAGTTAACTTTTCGGACATCCCTATTTTATCATTGAGAATATCGATGAATTGATTGCTGCGAATTGAAATTTCAACATTTCAAAACGAAATCATCAAATCTTTTAAAAAATTATAAATAATTAAGATATACTGTTTTATTATATCATGAAATTACAAAAATTTATATTAAATAAAAAAAATTAAAAAAAAAATATGGAGAAAGAAGTAAACATTTTTGGCTTCGACATTTCTTCTTTCCCCAAGTGGATGATCCTCACCATCGGTGTTGTTGGCGTTTTTGGGTCATTCCTGCTCCAAGGAACAGCTCACGAGCAAATATTTGGAAAATATAAATGCAGAGAGTCGTTATTTCTTACTTTCCTACAGTTCCTCATGTATTCTTCGTTATCGTTCAAATTTTTCATCGCTTTAATTCGCGGAAAAACACGATTGCATGCGCCTTTTTATTTTTATTTCATTACAGCCTTCGCATTAGTCGGATCTATGGCACTGTCCAACTACTCATTGGAGAAAATAAGTTATCCTACGCAAGTTCTCTTTAGGTCTTCGAAATTAATTCCCGTTATGTTGGGAAGCTTTTTCTTTCTGAAAAAGAAGTACAGTTGGCTCGAAATTTTCTCTGTTTTTCTCATTGTCGGTGGTTTAATCGGAATTTCGATGAGTGATAAAAAAGTTCACAATAAAATCGACGCTGTTGGACTTATTGCTGTTATCGCATCACTATTTTGCGATGCTTTCGCTTCAAATTTAGAAGAAAGAGCATTTGCAAAGTATCAAGCGCCGCAAGACGAAGTCATCGCGATTATTTACTTAATTGGCTCTCTTCTTGTCGGTGCATTATCTATTCCAACTGGACAGTTTTCGAAAGGAATAAATCAATGCAAAACGCACCCAGGTCTCGTTGTACAAATCATATTTTTCTCATATCTCGGTGCTTTTGGCATTCAATTCGTATATCTACTGATTAAATCGTTTGGATCAGTCGTTGCTGTTATGGTTACATCGTTGAGAAAAGCTTTCACGGTTTGTTTATCGTTTCTTCTTTTTTCGGACAAAAAATTCACTGTTTATCACTTGATGTCAATTCTTTCGATATCTTCGGGAATAGGTCTTAACGTATACGGAAAGAACAAAGCAAAAGCTAATACCAACAATAAAAGAGCTGAAATAGAAACAGAGAAATATGTTTCACCAATGGAATCACCAGAAGATAATGACATTGGTGCTCTCGAAGATGAGAAACAAAGTGACCAAGAATCTGCTTAATTCTTTTCTGTATTTTTTGTTATATTATATATACATTGTTTTTTCTATAATAAATACTTTCTATCAATTAATTAATCAATGGTTTTTATTCTAACATAATATATTACGGCTTCGAAGGCTCTGGGGAATTTGGTTGTTCTTTCTCTTGCTCTTGAGATCCTATTAAATAATTAAGAATGGGATCAACATTAGATAATCTATCCGGTGCAAATTTGATACAAAACAGCAATGAAATAATTAAATTGTTCAATAAACAATATAATATGAAGTTGAGATTCATAACAACTGAAGGAGAAAAATACCATATATCTGATGATGTTCCATATTTCACCATAGAAATTTCTCTATCTAAAATATATGTGGCTCCAAAATAGAAAAAGAAAGCTAAAGTAAATAAGAACTTATTCACATTCTCATAATGAATATTCATTTTGTCCATTTCCTTGTCAGATTCTTCATAGCTCATATTAAATAGGATGCAATTAATGTAATGATATTCGTCAGCGAAAAATACCCAATTTCTAATAATTCCAATTAAATTTGCGGTAGTTCCGAAGGAAGTTGTAATTGCGTGTTTCAAGAAGAATTTTGTAATATTAATCGGTGGCTTTGATTTGAAGAAATAGGAAACACTTCCTATTCCTGAAATAGTCATTCTGAGTACATTAAATATAGTTATGGAAGTCCAAAACATTGATATTCTAATAAGGAAAAATGGAAAATCGGCCATTGCATCATTCAAAAAACCGAAGGCAATTTGATGTATTCCAAATATGACTATAGGTATAATTGCTATAAAAACTAAGTTTAAGTGTTGGTAAAGAATCTTTGTGGACTGCTTTAGAATGCATAAAAGTATATTCTGATGATCTTGGGACTTCTTGTAAACGATTATATAAACTATCATATAAATGGATAAATAATTATAAAATAAATCTCCTAAAACTAGTCCTAATATAGAAAGAAGTGTCAACATGACTATGCTAACAAGGAAAACTACTCTAATATACATTCCCGAGAATATAAAAGGACAAACATAATGAACTAAGGAAAAAGCAATGCCCATCAATATTAATTGAATTACTTGATACACTATATTCAAGTTTATAGATTTGATATGCTGTTTTATTTCTTTTTTCGTTAAACAAAAATGAATATTATAATATACGCAAATTCCGGTATTTAGGATAAGTAATACACCCCACATGACGTCCTTGTAAACTCTTGGCTTGTTAAATATTTTCTGATAAAGATCATCTTCTTCCAACTTTGTTTCGGAAATCATTGCATCTTTATGAAAAGTGACGAGAACTTTTTTTTGAAATAATTGTCCTTTGAATATAATGATCTATATACTTTGCTATAGTATGAAAACGACTTATGTCAGGCTATAATATACAAAAGGTAAATCAACTGCAGAGGATTGAAATGAAAAGGAGGGGCTCTCAATTTTGATAGGTAATCAAATTTTTGAAGCGCCATTCCTATATTCTCCTGATTGTCTAGACAATAATTAAAGGGATTTTAAGAAGGTACTTCGTATCTGCAGATAAGGGTTATTTATGTTTCACATTTTGCCTCGCAAAAAAACTCCCATATCCTTTAAAAATTCTGTGATGTCTGAGCATTTCATAAATTTAAGGGGTTGGTGTTTTAATTCAGGTGATGACTATTGTTTTAGGAAAAATAGCTATTCATATCATATTCAGATGCAAAAATCCGTTATGATGGAAAAAATGATACGTTTTTTATCACCTTTACAAAAATGTTGTTTGTTTTCTTTTCCATAGTTTCTTCACGAGACTTGGCTTATCCAAACATCACATGCAGCTCACAGAGTAACGGCAATATCAGCCGCATCATAAGCTCTGCTATTAATCCTACAACCAGTGCTGAAACATTTTATCCTGATGTTTATAGTTTTCGTCATCAAGGCAGCCGCTATGAGAAACGCTGTGTATCAGTCTCATTCTGTCCAATAAAATCTGGCTATTACATGATTACAACACATGGATATCCCGGAATGCAATCAATGTTCAATTATTCCACATATACAAGCTGGCATTCATGCGACTGGATTGGCAAAATGACAAATTCATGATATGGTTATTTAAATGCCAATCAGTGTTATCCATTGGCAGTTTGTTATCATTAAGGTTGTCTTGGTGATCTTTTGGTGGAGGGTTTGCTAAATGGAACAATAATTACTAATACATCTGCCACAATCATGGACTGCTTTACCACAGACTGTCTTCCTGGATATTAAACAGACACATGCGCCAAGAAAGTTGATGCCTGTTGTAATGAAAATGGAATACCAGAATATGGTCTTGGATGCGTTTGCAACAGATTTAATGACAACGTTTTCTGTGATGATACGTCGAAGTATCAATTCGAAGAAGGAAGACGTGATGTTAATTTCAAAACATATTATAATCCTGCAAGAACAGAATTTTCACAACACTTTGATGACTTTTCATACCAAACATTTAGTGAGAGTTACTCAGTAATAGAAATCTCTTCAACACTCTTTGTCCCGCAGAACACATACCTTCAATTCGAGCTCGGTTCGAATCCAAAGGTTGAACTCTATGTAGATGGAGTTCTTCATGCCGGTTCCCTATCTGATCAATATGCATGTACTGAAACTCCGTTCTTGAAAGTTGAGACTGCCATGAAATACTTCACAAGCGGAAATCACCTAATAACGATTAAGATGAAATCTGGATGTGCTATGTATGACCAATCTTATGAGCTCAAATGGAAGTTTTATCGTTGGTACAGAAATAATCTACCAGCGGAATACGAAGCAATTCCAGAACGTTATTTAGGATTACCATGAATATAGATATCTTTATATTTTCATGTATTAGCTAAAAAACATATTTTCAATCACTCATCATCTCTTTTTATTAGATTCACGTGGTTTCTTGTGATTAGATTTAACTTCATTTAATTTTTAAGTCATTCGAGCAATATCTTTATTATTTTAGCATAACAACATAGGAATATACATAAATATCATTGTATGAAACATTAAGGAGTATATACATTTAGTGCACGGAAAATAAAACATTTTTTCCAACTCAATATAAATGATATTTTCTAATGCACGATTCGTTTTAGTATTTTTGTCAATGCTAAAATTAGATGCAAACAACACCAAAATTAAACTAATTGGTTTCCAAAATATGAAAAAAATATTTTGGGAAGAATAAAGATGAATACATTAACATGTTACAGGACGTATCCCAAATAATTGGTTTCGAGTGCCTAAATGCGTAATGATGTTCCCTATAAAAAAATTATGTTGCTCAAAAATATAAATGTCACTTTTATGCATTAACCTTATTTACACGGCATTTTATTTTTTCTTGCAATGACTGATAAAAACAATAATATATGGTATGAAGTGTGGTCTTGTGCTACACCGCGTCCATTCTATGTCAGGAAGAAAGGAGAAATAGTTTCGTGGGATCCACCAGCAGATGCGATAATCTTTGATCCACCTGATGGTTTCTTCTGCTTTCCACCAGCACCAGCGACAATGGATGATCCAACTACAGAACTTGAAGCCACAGATGAGCATCCATTATCAAGATATGGTTCGTTACATTCAATAAAATCTTTAAATTTCCATTCTTCGGTAACATTCGAGAACAATTCGCCCGACATATTCTCGCTGCAAGTACAGAAGCCAGAATTATTGATGAATGTTCCGTATTTTCCGGATGATTTATTCATTTTAATGAGCAAAACAGCTATAATCAAATATCTACAAAATAACATCACAAAGCAGTTCACAGGAACGTTATCGAAGCAAGAATTACCTTTCGAAAAAGTTATAAAACCAGGCAAAAAATCGTTAAGTGGACCAATTCTTAAAATTCGCGCATCAACACCAAAAAATATCAGTCAATCGCTATTTAAATCTATTTACAACTATATAAATACATCAAGTGAATCGAGTTTATTAGATTTCACGAAATTAATCGATGGAAACGAAGATAATCTTGCTGATGAAGCAGCAGTACAAATAATAACAGAATTAAATACCGTTGAAGTTACAAATAATACAATTAACGCTTGGAATTTATTATTATTCGTTGGATCAAAATATTTAGTCTCAGAAACTATCAGATTGCTTGTCAGAAGCTTTTGCTTCTTAGTTGCGACATCAGAAGGTGTTGATATCGAATTAAAAGATCTCGCATCAATTTGTTTATTACGATTTTCTTCTCGAGTTCCTATCCATCAAGCAGATGGAACAACGTTGACTGAATACATGAACTTTTGCACATCTCAAACCGCTTTATTTGGATTTTCTTTGTCGGAAATTCTGTGGAAAGAGCACTTAAGAGGTGTTGAGCATGCAGACAACGTTCCACAGATACTCAAGAAGATAGTTATAAGACTTAGAGACATGAATGCCTTTCAGCACGAAGGAATTTTCAGATTAGCCGGAAGTAAAACAGAACAGATTTCTATTGCAAACAAAATCAATGCTTGTGAATGGGAAATCAACTCCACATCCATAGACACAGTTTCTTCAATGGTAATATATTTCTTCTCTCATCTCCGTGAATCGGTGATTCCACCGGACATGATTCTTACAATGGTGCCTAATGCCCCTTCTCATATTAGTATTGCATGTGCTAACTCATTACCTGCAGAAAATCACGATACTCTGATGTATTTCATTGGAATGCTTCAAGAGTTCCTCGTATATAAGTCTAAAACCTTAATGAACGAAAACAACTTCAAGATCTCATTTGGAACAATGCTATCAAGTATTCCAGATCCAATATCACTTGCTGAAGTCAATACATTTCCACCTAGACTCGCATTGCATAGGATGTTCACCAACTTGTTGAAATTCTGGCGAACTAACGAGGTTTATACATATTTAACACTTTAGTAAGTTTATCTTATTTTATTCATTTGTTAGCGTAAAACCACCAAGCTGTAATATTTCTTTGTATTATTTTTGTTTGTTTTCAAATCAAAATCGATAATATTGGAAAAAATTTTACTGAACCTTCTCGCAGACACCACCTGCGGCCTTGATCTTCTTCTCAGCCTCTTCGGAGAAGTCCTTAGCACGAACAATGAATGGGATCTTTGGAAGTTCACCACGAGCGAGAACCTTGAAGAAACCGTTCTGGACGCAGTCGATAACTGGGACTGCCTCGCCCTTCTTAGCGGCGGCGGCCTTGACGCGGACTTCCTCTGGAACGAGTGTCCAAAGCTTGTCGATGTTGATTGTTGGCTCGTACTCATCGGCGCGGTTCTTCATGAGGTGAAGGTGGCGCATACCAACCTTGCCGAAGTAGCCTGGGTGGAAGCGATCGAACCATGTTCTCTGGTGATGCTGACCACCGGCACGACCGTGGCCACCTGGGGAAACACGGTGCTTTCCGACGCGGCCATAACCCATTGTGACATAACCACGGAGTTTTCTGTTCTTATGGAAGCGAGTTGGCATTCGAAAAAAAGACCGGCCAAACTCTATCGTCTTTTTTTGTTAAGTTTACAAAGGGAGGGGTGGTATATCTGTCCTCATTTACATGCATTGCTACGATTATAGTTGCATATTTTTTAGTTATTATTGGAAAATTGCAACATTTTTATTTTTGTTTTTTTTTTATTCTTTGTTTTATGAGCTATCTTATCAATTTCTATAAAGTATATCCTCTGTATACCTATGTCGTTATGTAAATTTGGATAAATATTTGATATTTTTCGAAATTAACAATTTTGAGATTGTTTGTTGTGTTACATATGTATTGATAATACTATGCAATGAAATTTATTTGCCAACTAATTTGGCTTGAAACATCAAATGAATACCAATATATATATATAACTTCCAAACAAGAGATAATGATGGCCCTCACTATGAGATTCACTATATCAAGAGTCATCTAAATTCATCTATTCTTTGAAAATGTGTTATTTCAATAGTAATTAAATTCTGAACTGAGTTTTGTAAAAATTATTGATTTTATTAAAAATTCGAATAATCTATGGATTGAAGAGGTATAAAGCTATAGACGATCATGTGAAAGTATACAATATATCCATATAATATGTTTGTATCAGTCAATTTACATAAAAACATTTTTAATACAACAATATACAAGATATTTCTTATATTCTCCATTTTTATGTTGAATAACTTAAAGGTATTTGCTAGAGCAATTGCCGGACTTAGAATGTGTAATCCTCAATCAATTAGTTACTGTTATGAATTTGTTTCGTTATTATCATATGAAATGTTGATTTCTACTACAAAATTGGATGGTATAATAAAGAGTCACCAAAAAGCGAAGTGTTTACATGGCGGTTATAAATATGTTTTGCCATGTATAGTCTGTCATTTTAACAAAGGGTGTGATATTAAGCTTGATATACTCTCTAACAAGCTTGATAGATTCTCTAATAAGATTTGCAGATGCTATAACAAGTTTAATTGAACTTATAAGTAATTAGCAAATGTAAATTTTATAAATAAACCAATTTTACATGTCAAAATGAAATACATTTGCCATGTAAAACATCACTTTTTCGTGACTCTTTATTATACCCAACAGTATTTTTCACATAAAAGATTAGTGATAAATCCCCAAAATTTTAGGATTGACATAATTGAATCCTAAGAATGTTAAATACAAGATGATTAGAAGAAATGAGAAGTTGTAACAATTTCAATATTCGTAAAACAATTTCAGAACAAATTTGAATAAATATTTATATACATTTGACACGTAAACTATAAAAATCAAAATCCCTTTATTTATTGACATTTAAACTGAAAATCACATTATTCAACAAATAGCAATGAGAATCAACGAAAACGAATTTTGGAATATTTGGCATGTAAACTATAAACGACATTATTCATAATTTGTTGATATTTGGATTTGAAACAAAGAAAAATACCAAATTACATTAGAAAACGGTTTTTGAAATCAATTTTTTATGTTTTTATATAGGAATTACGCTATAATCTTCGATTCCAAGTTTTCCAAAATTTTATGATGTCAAAACGTATTTTTAATTTATTTTACGGGGTTTTGAATTCTTCCAAAGGTTCTGCGACATCGAGAACTGCTGGAAAGATTAAAATAACAGATAACAACTTTCCTCTATCGAGGCTACAACCTAATCAACTTCAAATCGATCCAAATTCAGTCAATCGCTCAATCAAAAATGTATTTACTCACCAGAGCGCTTTAATCGATAAACTTACCACAGAACGCGATGAATTGTTGTATAGAACGCAGATTTTAGAGGAAAGAATCGCCAGTTCATTGCAGATGATCTCGGTTCAAAAATTAAGAATTTCTGACCTTTCGAATTTAGTCTCAAGACTATCATCACTAGAACCAACAGACACAAGCGGCTACTTTCCAACGTATGCTCCAACGCCAGAACAACAAGATCGCTTAATCGTTGATCAATTATTGAAAATTGAACAGAATCAGTATCCAGTATATCTCGCACAGAATCCATTTCCTCTTAAATACCTCATTTCTTCCACAGATAATGGCGCTGAACGAATGAAAAATATTTTGCATTCAATTCCTTCAAAATTAGCTGTTGAATATGCGAGCGCAACTTTTGCTCAGATATTCAGAACATCATCTATCACTGAGTTAGTGCAAACGCTCAGAAAATCAATTCACAACAGACAATTTCTGCACACGATTGAGAACTTTGCTTGCAAACTATTCAATGCTGGTTCCTGCAGACTTTTCACACTTCTTCCACAGCAAAACCAGATGGTTTCATATATTGACAATGATTCATTCACACTTCAAGTTCCTCTAGGACGCGGAATCATTGGCTGCTGTGCGAAAGCAGGAAAAGCCGTCGTTATGCAATCAACCAAAGATTCAAACTCTTATGATCCTGAAATTGATGATTATTTCAACATCGCAGATAATGCTTCAATGTTGATTCCAATCTTTGATTCATCATCAAATTTTGTCATTTCTGTGCTTTTGGTTCACACCCCAAAAGTCGGATCTTTCTTTTCGCCAGAAGATCTTGAAATTGGCCAAATTTTGTCCACAAACATTTCTCCATTCCTTACATCGTATGTAGAGCACATGGAAAAGAACGATGACCGTGTTGTTCGTCAAGAAATCGCTCACGGAGTTAATATGCTTCTTGGAAAGAATACTTTAGAAGAACTTCTTCCAACAATTTTATCTGTCGTACAGCACGTCGTACAAACCAATGAAGCGGAGCTATACATGTATGACAGTGAGCAGAATATGCTTTACGTCTTCGAACCACAATTAGCTGCAGATGGATCTCAGTTCTTTGTACGCAAATACTTCAAATCAACATCAGGTGTTCCAATGCATGTCATACAAAATCTCCAAGTTGTCAACTTCGCGAGATTATCTCCTGAGAAGTGCGAATACTTTTCCAAGGAATTCGATATTCCAGCACTCGGACAAAGTTTTATTGCAGTTCCTGTTTTCGGAATTGACAAAAAGCCAATTGCTGTTTTAAGTGCTTACGGCAAACGCGGCGCGAACATGTTCTCCAGCGTTGATGTTTCGAGCCTTCAGCAGATCGCCGTTCAAATTGGCGTCAACATCACAAATATTCTTGTAGCTCAAGAAGTTCAGGCATCGAAATCATCATCTGCTTCATCTGGAAACTTCGAGAAGCCGATGAAGGCTTTGATGTCATCACTTAAGAGTCCACAGCAGAAGAAATATCAAGTTTGTGAAGCTGTCGCTAAAGAAATTGCTCACGCAATCAATTGTGACTTGGTTGCAATTTGGGACGTTGATCAAGATAAAATAAAGCAGCAGATAATTATCAAGTCAACGAATCCATTTGGACAAACAGTCAATGTTCCTCCTCTCGTTCAGAAGGCCATCAAAGAAAAGAAGCCTCTTGAATACAGCGTTGCAAGTGAACTATGGAGCTTGCTTGGAACATTCGATGAAGAAACTAACTACAAATCATATTCCAACATCACATTTCCATGTGTATCAAGCGAAGTCGATGATTGCAAGTGGGTAATCATGTGCGAGAACTCTCTCAATGCTCAGGGACGATTTGCTGAGACAGATCTCGAACTCGTTTCAAACTTTTCTCTGTTTCTGACTCATTACAACGATTTATCATATATCCTTACGAATATCGAGCGTTCAAGCAGGATTTCACAAATTTATGATGCAATATTCCAAAAGCTGATCCCAACAACAGCAGATCTCACTTTCAGAATAATGACAGAGCTTTCCACGCAGCTTAATGCGAATGATTTCGCGCTTTATCATATCGACAATGTCTCAGAACAATTGACATTGATTTGCTCTCCTCAGGAATCATTGGCATCGAAGAACGCACAGCTCAACCAAGGCTTAATCGGCTATGTAGCAACTAATGGAACAATTGTTAATACAGAACATCTCTCCGCACATGATGTATACAATGCTGCGATCGATTCGCTTGGCAAACATCCAGAAAACGCTTTGATTGTCAAACTCAGTGATGATTTAGTTGTCGAATTCACAGGCGAAAATCCATTCACATCATTAGACGAACATGCGGTCTATGAATCAAGGTACATCATTGCACAGTCTGTCGACATTGCCAAGAATCTAACTGAAGCAAAGAGCAGTGCTTCAGGCGGTGGTGTCACAACAGAAGAAAGGACTTCTTACATGACAAGAGCTTCTGCACCAACGAGATCAGATCTTGAAGAATACAGCGATCGTCTGTTCAATATTTTGTCATATAACGAAGACGATCGCATGGTTATGATTTTGAAACTATTTGTTTCACAAGGTGTTATCAGAAAACTGCAAGTTCCATTCCAGAAGCTAACGCAGTTCATTTGCTCACTGCGTTCTTGCTACAATGAGACACCTTATCATAACTGGACACACGCATGTGATGTTTTACAATTTGCATTCAGTTGTATTGTTCGGGGACACCTCAGGAAGTTCTTAAACGATCTCGAGATCTTCGCATTACTTCTCGCAGCAATATGCCACGATGTTGATCATCACGGCTTGAACAACGCATTCCATAAGAAAGCGAGAACTCCTCTTGGTATCCTTTATGAAGATAAACCAGTTATGGAAATGCATCACTGTTCAACAGCAATCAGACTCCTTGCGAACCCAGAGCATGATGTCCTTGAAGGCATTGAGTCTTACGCAGACAAGTGTCATTTCTACGAATTCTTCATAAAGATCATTCTCGCCACTGATATGGAAAAGCATATGCAGTACATCAAAGATTTCGAAGAAGTCACAAAAGAGTTTGATAAGAGAAACGAAAAGCATCGCTTGTTGTTGGCACAAATCATCATGAAAGCAGGAGACCTTTCTAACACAACAAGAGCATTCGATACAGCAGCTGCGATGGCTACGAATCTCATGGAGGAGTTCTTCAAGCAGGGCGATTTGGAGATGAAACTTGGTGTTGAAGTCACACCTATGTGCGACAGAACCAAAGCGCAGCACATTTCTTGCTCCCAAGTCGGTTTCTATGGATTCTGTGCATCTCCACTTCTCACGGCTCTTGGTAAGTTCATAACATCTCTCGCCGATAACACGGAACAGCTCGAGAAAAACAAGCGTGTCTGGGAGCAGCAAAAGATTCAGTGGGAACAATCCATCCAAAAATAATTTTATTGTTTTGTTATTATTTATTAAAACGGATATATTAATGTTGGAACATGAAACTTTGAATAACAATTACTTTGCATTCTCAATATAAAGAACATCATGAATATCTTCTAATGATAACGAATGATTTCAAATTTATTTATGAAAAATTAGATTATTCCTTTAAAACTGATATAATGTTTAAGATATCGAAGGCTTTTTCATTAAGTTACCAATTTTCAAGCCATGAATGAACCAGAACTTATCTTAATATACCCATTACTTGTCACTTTTGAATTTGTTGATTTAAACTTACAAAAAAGAAAAAACGAATTAGTGATGCAAACTCAGATATAAGTTAGAACTTTTAGTGATGCAACTATTTTCTTAATTTTTTATTAATGAATAAATTCAAGTTCATAATATTACAAATTAATCCAATTTAAATTATGATCTAATTTCGGTGGTAAATTTATAAATCAAGTCCAAATTTTCAATGTCTGGAATTCGTCCTGGTTGCGAACTAAATGATACTGATTGCCACATCCAACTCAAAAGATCAAAAGATGCGAAAACCAAACATTGAATCTCTGAAATGTCTCGAAACATCCGAGAATTTTGATAAAATATATCAAATCTTTGAACAAATTACAGAACAGAATGATGCTGAAGCATGCAAATACGGAATTCAAGAAAAGTTCCATCAAGTCAAAAAGAACAAAGAAATGATCTTCACGAAATCAGCATATAGAGCAAATTTTCCTATGTCAAAAATAATGGTTGAATGTGGCGCAGATCCATTTGCTACAGATGAGTATGGAAACCCAGTTCTTCATTATTTCTGTTGGAAAAATTATTTTGAAGCAGTCAAATATTTTTTTAGACTTCCAAATTCTGAAATTAATGTAATAGCGATTGGACACCTTTGATATCAGCTGCTGGGAATGGATTTTATGAAATTTGTGAGTATCTTGTTTCTGAGCCAGGAATTGATATCATTTATTTTACTAACTTCTCGATAGCCGAAGCCAATATTTCTAAGAATGGACCAATGAAACATTCGTAGCCGTTAATAACACGGTTATTTCACGTCCAGAATTCGATGAATACACAATAAATGGCATCAGGACTATATTTGTACGTGTAGAATTACAAGGAAAGCAGAGAATGACAATAAAATTCGAACAACATAAAAATGAATCAAAATTACCTTTTAACCATCAAAAAATTCGCGGTTTATATCATGCAAAGACTTTACCTGAAATTGTGTCTATCAGTGATTTCAGTCCATTGCCATTTTCGAAGAAAGAAATGGCAATAATTTATTTCTTGATCTTAACAGCTGTCGCTGTTGTTTCTGTTGGTGTTATAGGATACACTGTTTATAGATTGAAGTGCAATAATCGAGGTAATGTCAACTACGAGCTCACAGACTTAGTAAATGAACCATTATCACCCGAGGACGAAAAGCAGGTTTATATTAGTGCGGAGAATATTACGCCTGCTATTCCGACAAATGAAATGTGTGAAGTAACCATCATTCCTGCTCAAGAGGAGGATAGCATCATGAATAACCCTTATGCTGATTCTGGATATCAAATGTAATTGTAGTTATAAAACATCTTTTAATTATATGGATATTGTACCCATGCATAGCTTTTTCATTGATGTGGCTTGCAAGTTATAGAATAAAATTAATTAATTATGTTGAATCAAAATATATTTTTGTCAAAATGTATGATTATTGAATAACGATAGTTAAAAATCATTCAAAACAAGCTTGCAAAGAGTTGATTAGCATGAGTTAATGTAAAAAACTATATTTCATCAATTTTCAAAAATAGGAAAAAAAAGAGTATTATAGGACAATGAACTCAAAAACGTAAAATAATTACACCATATCTTTTATTTAATATATTTATTTATGCTTCATCATCATCTGAATAATCAGCAATTTGTTGAACGGATTCTTTATGTCTTGATTGCAATAATTGACGGGCGAACTCGAAGTGGAAGTTTTTTGATACAAATGGACACTCCTTGAGCTTTTCGAAGGTCTTTTCTTTCTTTTCAATGAGAATTTCTGTGAGTCTATCACCAACTAACTTGGAAATTTCGTCGAAGCCGTCTTCCTCGAGCATTCTACGTAAATGGTTTGTCTGTACATCGTTCGATTTTAATTCATTATTTAATTTTGTCGCATAATGCAGTGCAAATCCGTATGCAAGCTTTGCCATAAGTGCCGCTGATGCATCATTTAGCTTTTTTTCTTCCTTGAGATAACGAGTCAAAGCCGCTATTAATCTGGCTTCGTCCTCCATTTTTTTGGAATTTTGTTTTCCAATTTTTTTTGAAAAATAGAACATCCATATTGCATAGCATCTATTGTTTCAGTGGCTGAACCAACAATTCCAAACTGTTTATATTTCTGTCAAGTAAAGTTATTTTTGACATATAAAATTAAAGTAATACGCATTATTAATTTGCTCATTTAGACTCACATGCAATGTATCATTCAATGGCTACCAGCAAATGGATCTAAATATTCAATTAACAGGATGTTCTGATCATTCACTGCAAAAAAATGAATTCTATCTGTAAAATTCATTCATCAATGTATTACAACAAAAGCAGTTCACTATACATATGTAGGTCAAATGACAACATCGTGTTTGCAAAATCATAAAGTGGATAATAAATGATTGAAATGCTAGAAGAGCCCTTTGAAGCAAAATCTTTTCATATAAACTTTGTTGATCTAATTGGTTTCTTTTGAAAAATCAAACCGTTCAAGAGAAATTTCTAATAGAATTCGATAAATATACTTTTTTATTTATATTTATAAACTGAAGTAAAAATTATGCAAAATAATTTAAGCATCCATAACTGTATATTTGGCTATTAAATAATAAAGGAAATGGTAAAGAGTAATGAATGTATTAAGTTATGTTGCGCCTTTTGATTTAAGAAGAGCTTTGATTCTATCATCCTTTGTTTTAGATAAAGCAGTTTCACCACTTTGCCTCTTTGCATTAATATCAACTCCTGGTATTGAAACAAGATATTCACAAATCTTATATCATCCATTAAATGAAGCTGTCATTAGAGGTGTCTTATTACATCTACATCTTACATTAATATCAGAATTTGGAAGTTTGGAAAAATATTTGACCGCTTCTAAATGATTTTCCATGCAATACAAAAATAAAATCGGATTTCCATTCTCATTTTTAACAAATGGATCTGCACCACATTGAACCATCAATTTTGACATAGCAAAATCAAGGTGATTAGCTGTCTCCGTAAAAATTGTTTCACGACCTTTCATTACATCGTGATACTTTTCGTTGATTCCGTATTTGCATGCTTCGACATCATTCTGTGCTGTGATTCGTTCAAAGATTTGATATATTTTATCAAAATTTTCTTTTGATTTTGTGAGCTATTTCAGAGATTCGATGTTTGGATTTGGTGCCGCTTTATCATTGTTTTGGATACGCTGCTCAATGGTATTTAGTCTGGATTGTATTTCTTTGTTATGCTGATTCAAACTATCCTAAGGTGTGGAAATCTTTGATGATAAATTAGAGATCGATATTGGTTTGAGTTACTGATCAATAAAGTTTAATCTGGACTGTATCTCTTTTAATTCGGACTGCCTTTCTTCTTTTTGAAGACCCAAAACATTTTCAAGAGTTGAAATCTTTGATGATAAATTGGAATTTGATAAATTTTCATCTGAAGAAGAGTTCATTCGAATAAGACTCTCGAATATTGAATGGAATATAGGAATATTGAAAACTTTCAAAAGTGGTCTAAAAATTTGTTGAATTTCTTGAAAACTCCTAGAGTGTTTCACAATGATGTGTTTCAGAAATTCAAACATCGTAGAATCGTTGTGATGATATGAGCAGTTAATGAAAAACTTGTAAAACTGTTCAACGTTCAAAGAAGCTAAATCGAGGATTTTCAATAAATCTAAAGAACTGCGTGATTTGTAGAAATTATCGTCATCAATGAAAGTGTCGATATTTGAAGCAATGGACTTCCAATCAGGACGAATTCCGGCCATCGAAATATTGTGAAAAGTGACAACAGTCATATTTTTTTATCAATACAATTTGAAGAGATTTATCGATATACAGCTAATTAAGAGATGTTTCTTTAATGTTTTGGAATTCATTTCTTCATGAAAATGTCTTCGATATCAAGTGTGACTTCGATATCAAGTATCATATCTATGTGGTTGGCAGCCTTCGCAGCAGCTGTACCGAATGCTCTCATTGTGTTAGAAAGGTCTCCTGCTTTCGTAATGATTTGTGCCAACAAATAACGATGCTTTTCGTTTCTCTTATCGAACTCTTTAGTGACTTCGAAATCTTTGATAATATGTATTTACTTTCATTTTCATTTTCTGTTCTTTTAAAATGATGATTTTGGCTAACACCAAGCTCCGTTTTTTGTTTGAGCATGTTATTTTTATTGTATTATAGAATATAGCGCCTAATAGCCTAGTTGCAACTATAAATTGGCATGTCTCTACTTTATTAGAAAAAAAATTGACATGTAAACTCCCTTTGATAATTATCCAGACCCTAATTTTCTGTTTAAAATTTTTTGGTTTTGTCTACACGAAGTGATGAATTGATTCCTGTCATCACAATGTCGAATGCGATGATACAGACATTGAGACAGTCCAACATCACGTCTGGAGTTGAAGAGGGTGCAGGCATTATCGCTTATTTAATTGCTGATGTTTTTTATGATATGCCAAATGGCAATCCTCTGATCAAAATATCGCAATTAAATCAAGGTATTGATGGCGGTGATGAGATTTATCCAGGTGAATACAGAGAAAATCAAATAGCAATACGTTATGAAAGTTTTCCCGAAGTTATGCCCGACATTGATCCATCATTAGAGAACAAACAGATTATGAACGCTGTGCAGACTGTTTTCGCGGAAGAAAAGACAATATATAAGATTGTTTGTTACCATTATTTCCAAGATGAAGTTGATGTGTTCAGATTTTACTTCCCATTCCCAACATTCAAGACTACATTCGAAGAAATCAGAAAATCCCCAAAAACTGCCATGTTTAACCCAGGTGGGGTTCCAAAATTACAATATAAGATAAATTCTAATCAGATTGATGCTCAAATTACAGGTGTGGATACGCCCGAAGATACAGCGATACAGCCTATGATAGCAAATTTAGCTATTTGTTATCCATCGACACCAATTCATTTAACAATCGCTGATAAAGTCTATAATCTTCATGTTCAGCAGCAATCATCTACAAAGATGTTCTATTCCACTGCATTCGTATCAGACCCAAATGAATCGATCTCTTTATGTCTCGGAAGGATCTCAACAAAGACAGATATGAGACAGGACATTCACTCATTCGAAAAACAAGTAAATGAGACGAAAGAAGATATTAAATCAATTATTGAACAAGTTTCATCAATGAAGAATGATATAAACGAGCTCAAATCATCAATAGCTGCACTTGTGAATACAGTCAAGAATTTAGCAACATCCCAACCTGTTTCACCAGTTGGATTAAGTTCCCCTCAAACGCATACAGATATAAATCAAACTAAAGTTGAACAGCAGCAGCCAAACAGATTCTTCAGGCAGAGGAAAGCTCAAGACAGAATGCCAATGAGACAGTCGTCGCAACTACAATTTGTTGAAATACAGCAATCACCTCCATCAAAAAAAGTTTCTCCAAGAAGTGTAATTAGCCAAAATTCTGTACAGCAAGCGCCACCAATTGAACAAGAAGTCAAACCTGCATACAAAGAAAGCAAGAGTGTCGAACAAAATAGCAGCAATTACTCAGGATTGTTAGATGATCCAGTTAATGCAAGATTCAATGAAGAACCTATTATTCAAAAGCCGCCTGTTACTGCTAAAATGAAATCTCAGCAAAAGTCAAAATTGAATGAAGATGAATTTTCATATAGGAAATCCAACATTGTTTCAAATGATAAAAATGAAATATCTTATGAACCTCCGACAACATTTAGTTTTGGCACAACTACAACTCCTCAAAAGACAGGAATTCTAGAGCCACCTCAAATGCCAATAACCAGCTCAGTAAAGAAGGCACCTTCACACCCTGTCGAAACATCTCAATCCAGTTCTCAGAGATCAAAGGAATACAATTCAAAGAATATTTTGCATGGAGAGATGACAAAAGAAACTTCTGAATTATTTAAACTTCTCCAGATCAATACTGTTTAAAATATTATTATTATCGTTATGTAAAATTTTATAAATTATGATTTCAAGTGAACGCCTCAAAAATGTTAAGCTTGTTAATTTGAGATCGAAAATAAAACCTAAGGTTTTCGGTTAGGTTTTAGGTTGTGTTTTCGGTTTTTGTAACTAAGAATATTTTGCCATCTGTCATGTACATGACAAAATATTAATATACATGTCATTATTTATAAAATGCTTTATCAAGCTGAGGATAAGTCAATGAAAGCAAGAACTTTGTCAACATCTTGGGTAGTTTTTGTTGCATTTAAAGTCCCATGAGATACAGGTTATTGATGAATTGACTCTAAATAAATTACAAATATAATAAGGCTACGAAAAGATGCCATAATATTTGAATGAATTCAATACGAAAATGATGACAAGTTATTAAAATATTGCAAAAATGTTTCTCTGATTGTTTCAATCAAGTCATCATGCGAAGTTATATATGGTGCTTCCGAAACAGATTATTGCTTCCTTCCTGTCAAAGTTCGCTCGTTGGCATTCGCTTTGACTGCGATTCCAATCTTTCGTCTACTGAACGATATGCATTTTACCGCTGCAGTAGCATTCGAGATATCGACCTCTCAAATTGACGATAATTAAATTTGGCGCATTTCGAGACTGTTCTTCGATCACAAAATTCATACTTCCACCCAATCTACAAACAATAGATATATATGCTTTATACGTATTGTCAATCACATCAATCAGAATTCCTGCAAGTGTCACTAATATACAGGCATCTGGCATTGGATATAATCTCAAATTGCAAACAGTTGAATTTGAACAGAATAGTTTACTTACAAGTTTAACGGTAAATGTTTTTTGTTATACAAATCTTTCTCATTTTACAATTCCACAAAAGTGTTAATATATATATATATTAGTGGACTTGCATTTCAGTATGTTTATTCAATCACATCAATAGATATTGATACAGAAAATGTTGATTTAGCTGTTGATAATAACGATGCAGTTTCCAATTCAGCGAGAACTAAAATTTATTATTTTGCATCAGGAATCACGGGATCTTTCATAATTCCAAACACAGTGACACAAATTGGATTTGGATGCTTTTGCTCTTCGAGACTATCGACTCTCATTATTCCAAATTCATGCACATCAATAATTGATTACGCATTCTTACAAAGCAACATTAGTTCATTCACTCTTCCAGACTCAGTAATATCATTGGGAAATTATGTATTCTCTGATTGCAGTCAACTTAAAAGTATTCGATTACCGTCAAAAATTTCTAAAATCAGTGAAGGTTTGTTGCAGAAGACAGGATTAACAAGTATTATGATTCCAGAGAGTGTGACAGACATTGCAGATTATGCATTTCAAGAATGTCCAGATTTAGTCGATATATACCTTCCTTCAAACATAAAGAGCATTGGATGAGGTGTTATTGCAAACTCTCCGGAGGCACATTATTCTTTTTCAGATGGATCATCAATCCACATCGAGGATGATTTACTCATAGATGTCGATAACACATTCATCTCACAGTACTTCGGTAAGAATAAGACAGTCACAATCCCAGCATCTATCACAACGATCAAAGCATCTTCATTCAAAGACAAAAAATCAATCACTGAGATTCGATGTTCAGGGAATTCACAACTTCAATACATCAACGACTATTCGTTCCAAGGATGCAGTAAACTCTTGAAGTTCTTCGATTTCCCGCTGATCATATCAATTGGTCAATTTGCATTCCAGAACTCTGGTCTCAACCAAGATATTGATTTTGAAAAGTCTCTGAACAGTATTGGTAATGATGCATTCAGTAATTCTTTGATCACTTCAGTTGAGTTCAGATCACAAGTTGTATTGAGAATAAACAATAATGCATTCAAGTCATGCTCTCGATTGACGAAGTTGAATTTCAATACAACATCCAGTGTCATTCTTGGTGATTATGTATTCTGCGATGCTCAGCGATTGACATCCGTCACGATTCCATGTTCGATTGCAAGTGTTGGTGTTGGCTGTTTCCAGAGGTGCGGCTTGACATCAGTGAAATTTGGAGCGAACACACAGAGTTCACGGAGACTCCACATCACTCTGCATCAATCTGACACATTTACTCCGGAGGAGATTCCTTCTTACATGATCGATGGCTGCACATCTCTTTCGGATTTCACATTCCCGAACAACATCGTCTCTAGCGGTGTCCAGTCATTCCAGAACACACGAATCACTATTGTCGATCTTCCCGACAGCGTTACTAGCCTTGGCCGTGAGTGCTTCAAAGGCTGCAGTTTTCTCAGGGAGCTTCGTATCAAGGACTGTTCTCTCCTCGAGACTTTCCACTACGGCATTTTCGACGGATGCCAGAGCTTCTCTAAGATCAGCCGCTTCAGCTCTATCAACTTCGTCAGCGACTT
Source organism: Trichomonas tenax (assembly GCA_023091735.1). NCBI lineage: Eukaryota > Parabasalia > Trichomonadida > Trichomonadidae > Trichomonas > Trichomonas tenax. Next base: position 46,703 of record JALKBU010000035.1, read on the forward strand.
CGGTGCACTCTACAACAAGATGAAGACAGAGATGATTTTTTCCCTCCCGCATCGACTACCAGTTTCTTCTCACTTGCATACACAGTAAAGTCTATCACCGACAGTGCATTCATCGGATGCGTGAATCTGAAGACTGTCCTCATCCCAGACAACGGCGTCACTTACATCGGCCGTAGCGCATTCCAAGGCTGCAGTAATCTTTGTAACATCAACATCCTTCTTTGTGTTTCTACCATCGGGGAGAACGCATTCCTTGGTTGCACTAAGCTTTTGTGTGGCATGATCATCGAGAACAAAACGAAAGCATTTCGGGCCCAACTTATTTCTGCCTCCATCCCTATTCGAGCACTTCGCGATTGCGATTTCAACAGCTGCATCGTCAAAGTCAACCGATGTAGTTGTATCGGTTTACAAATATATTGTAATTTATTTAGAGTCAATTCATCGATGCTATGGAAGCCGCACATGGGATCTTGGTCAATGATTCTCGGAACAATTCATAAATAATTATACACTTACAACTTAAAAATATATATGAATTTTGTGAATTATACACACTTAATTCATTGCATGGAACTAATGTAATAAAAAGCAGAATTATGTTGCTTGAATGGCTGGAAATTAATATTTTGATTCAATTTTTGAAATTATAAATTAAGAATGAAGTGCTGAACTGTAAAATTCAAGCTTAATATATGATATAAGTATCTCAAAACGATTCATTGTATTTTGATCTTCAAAATGATTCAAAAACTGAATTATTTCACAACATGAAAGCAATAGCTATACATATATCTAGGTTTCACTTTTTGCTAATATAGGTGAACCCTAATTTGTCGTTGAAAATCATTTATCGAATTGTCAAAAAAGAATTTTCACTTTTCTGACATTTTTTATCAAACAACAAAATCAAAAATGGATTTTTCATCAATTAAATGCCAAGTTTTATCTGTTTTTCATCACGCATCGACAAACAACGATGATGGCGTTCTCGTTGTTGTGCAAGAAGGCCAAAATCTCATCTTTTGGTGGCGACAATACCCCAAAACAAGGAATGGAAAAGTTGTAAATAATGTCCAAAAGAACGAAATCGTTATGCATTCGAAAGATATCCAGAAATTTGTTGTTAACTATCGCGAAAATGACCCACATATATTAATTGTCGTGAGATCTGCCATTTATCAATTCGTTTTTCCGGCAATTTACATGCCGACTCTCATCAGCTTTATACAAATGCTGACGATCCAGAAATGCCAAAACAGCGAAGAGCCACCGAATCTCGAAGCAATTGTTGATTTCGCCGCAGAAACATTTATAATGAACGAAACTAAATTCACAGCTTACGATATGGACGTTGAAGCCGGACATGTCACAATCCCACAAGATTACTGCACAAATGGCTTATTACCGAAGAAACTTTTTGTTGTACAGCCAGAACTCAACATTGTATCTAAATTTAAGATCATCAAAGAAGAATACACCCAACAACCGATTACACTCGAAGATTTTAATAAGATTACATCTTTATCTGAGCTAAAGAAGAAAGTCAAGAAGTACGGTATTCATCCTGATATAAGGTATTTGGTTTGGCCAATCATTATGAATGTTCTCCCATTTGATAAAGGATTACGCGATGAAATTCTCCAAAGACGTGTTGAAGAGTACCAATCTATTAGATTACAATGGAAATCACTCACAAAGCACCAAATCAAGGCGTTTCCGATGATTAGAAATGCTTTTGGAACAATTCGCGTCGATGTCAAAAGAACACATCCACCACCAGGTGTACAAGTCACAGAAGCATGGCATGAGACTATTGTTTCATTGCTCAAGTCTTTCACTATCTGGAATCAAGATGCACATTACACACAAGGTTTGAATGATCTCGTAGCAAATATTATGATTTTGTTCGCACGACCAACATGTAATGCTCTTGAACCTGAAGTTGCTGAGGCTCTGTCATTCTGGTGCTTCGCTCATTTCGTTGAAATGGCAGGAAAAGGATTAATTACAGATGATATGTTGGAAACACAAACAGTTGAACTGAAGGAGATTTATGAAATCATTGAGAGATACTCTGCTAATGCCAACTGGCTTAAAGCTCAACACATGGATGATTTGAATTTCTTAATTTCTCCATTAATGCTTGTTTATGCACGTTCATTTGATAAAAGCACGGTTGCGAGAATGTGGGAAACAATCATCTGCGTAGATAATTCATGGATGTTCTTGAGATATTTCTCTGCCTCAATTATTATGTTTGCTTTGCAGACTTTTATGCTTATTCCTGATTGCTCATCTGCTAAACTTGGATCATTGCTCGATGACATCTTCCCGAAGCTCGATATTGGCGCTATCATCGCTGTCGCTCTTCACATGATGGAAGAAAGCAAAGTTCAACCAGAAACCCCAAGAAAAGGGTCTCCTTTGGAAGAAGGCCCTCACACAACCAATTATAAGGTTTATTTCGAAAATGATCTTTTTAGGTGATTTGTATTTTATTGTAAAACCTGAATGTTATTTTGGAATGTTTGTAAAACAGCCATTTATTTATATCCTTCTGCAAATTGACAAAAAATAATTTGGAAAATAAATATCACATTTCACATCTAAATTTGCTTCAAAATTACGATATCAAAAAGGAAATGTAAATCATCCTAATAATTTTTTTCATTTTTGAGGAACTATATTTTCAATTGAGATAATATTGATCAATAATTCAATAATTAATGTATTTCCAAGCATTCAAATATATAGTATTTTGTTGTAAATATGATTGTTAATGTTTTAATGAAATATAATGTCTGTATGCTTAACTTTTGTGAAGGCAACATTGCCGTGAAATTCCAAAATAAATCTTGACTTTCCTTTGGTATCTAGTTTTTCCATAGTCTAAAGAATCTATTTTTAAAGTCATTTTTGACCGAAAGCAAACAAGGTGTCAAATAAAGTCTGATCAATAAAAAAATAAACTAAAAATGATTTGCAACCAAGAAGACTCCGAAGACCAATTTGACTCAACAATGCTTGCTGAGGAAGCGTTCCAGCAGATGGAGAGCAAAAATTTGATCCAAGCTGTTACCCTTTACGCTTTAATCTGCGGAATTGTTATTTCTTTTTTGTGGTTTTCGCCAACAGTTCAATACACGAAGCAATCTAAAGTCTCTGTCACCGGGCAGACTCGTGAAGTCGGCCTGGAGCTTCATTTAACGAACCTGAAATTTTATCATAGATCAGTTTCCTGGGGAATCTGGATGGAAAGATCGGAAAGAAGAGTCGTGGATTATATTATTACAGTTAATGGCTTTATCAAACTGAAAAAGAATGGAAATCTCGTTCGTGATTTCGTAATCGACAATAACGCTTTTCACGTCCGTCTGAAAGAATTCAGGGAAGTCTTTTCAACTGGCCATTATAACGTTGATGAAATCGTTGCTAATATTAACTTAATTTCAGCAGATAATTATTTCAATGAATTCGTTTACGTTTGGAGATTCGAAAATTATTCGTTTATCTTCTTCCATACGATGCTCAGATCTATTATCTTTTTGATAGTCTGCGCTGCATTGTTTAATTTCAGAAAAACATTATCTAAACTCGATTGCGAGCCAACTTACATGCAAGCGTTGACTAGAAGACTTTCCCCAATATTTTCCATATGTTTCTTGCCATTACCAGAAATATTGAACATTTCTGGTTTAACAACAAGCGAAAAATTAACAGAATACTTTGATTTCGTTTCTATTTCATTTATGATTGCATACATTGTTATATCTGCATGGGATTTGCCTGTTCACAACACTGATGCCGAATCTTTTAGAATCGAAATTTTATATGCAGTTTCCATCCTTTCTATTGTATTATTATTAGTTCCTAAAGGAATCAAGTTCGTTAACAACGAAATACAGAATTTCCTTGAACAATGGCTTCCTTTGTTCGCTATTCTTGCTGTTACATTTTCATTGATATTCATTCCGGATAAATTGAAACCAGGAACGCCGCAACTCAGAACATGCCTTGTCCATATGATATTTGCCATGTTACCATCTATTTTCTACTCATTTTGCAAGGCTACAAAAACCACACGCAACACGAAAATTGGTCTTCTTATGCACTTTTATTCTTCTATTTCCTTCATTTTCATTCTCTTTATGCATTGGCCGCTTGATCCTGAAGTCACTGTTCCTAAATATATTTCAATTCCAAAAGAAGCACCAACACGAACTAAATTTAATAACACAGTCAAGCGTCAAACTGTTTTGTAATTTTATTTTATTTGTAGTTTTAAAAATAAAACATCAATTTTCACAGCATATTAAAAAAGTTAAATTAGTGTACAAACAATTTATCTATTATAGCAAAACAAAGTATAAAATTAATTATTAGATTTTGTTGGATCTTCTTTGATAGCAACAGAGATCTTTTCACCTGTTCTAAATCTCTTAAATGATTCATTGTTAATTTCCTTCTTTATATCTTCAAATGTCATTCTTTCGCGGTCGTTCATCATAGCAGAAATTGCAGCTTTTTGGACTATACCATTAATATCGGAAGCAGTCATTCCATCTGTAAGCTTCGCTATCTCACTAAGATTAGCATCGACACTTTCATCTCTCATAATATTGCGAACAACAACACGAGCAATATCTTCTCTGTCACTTTGACCAGGAGCTCCAACTTCGATGACTTCTTCGAATCTTCCTGGTTGAAGAAGTGCTGGATCAACAGATTCTATCTTATTTGTTGCAGCAAGGCAAAACACAGCACCGCGCTTTGACACAATATCAAGCTGCGCCAATAACTGAACGACAAGTCTGTTAGAATCACCTCTTCTCTCTGCACGTTTTCCGAATAACGCTTGAACTTCATCAATAAAAACTATAGCCGGGGCATTAGCTCGTGCAATCTCAAATGTCCTTGTTAAACGCTTTTCTGATTCACCAACAAGACAACGAAGAAGATCTGGAATTGCAATTGAAAAGAAAGCGCAATTGCATGCATTTGCTGCTGCCTTTGCAAGCAGAGTCTTTCCTGTACCTGGTGGTCCATATAAAATAGCTCCGCTTGGTGGTTTGAGGCCCCAAGTTGAAACTTTGTTTGCATTAAGAACACACCATGAAGCAATCATCATGACTGTATCTTTGGCATGTTTTGCACCACCTATATCATCAAATGTTACGTGTGCTACATTCTCAGATTGCGATTTTGATGGTGGTTGCTCCATTATAAAAACATCTCTAAAATATCTCGATGCAAATGGATGTATTTCCTTTTTATCGCGTGTTGCAGCAATTACGTTTGGCTTTCTTGAGAAAAATCGTTGAAGTAAAACAAAATCTGGATCATTAACTGGAAAAACTGTATCTATATCATCTATAAATATCAAATATCCGTTTGTAATGAATTTGTCGAGTATTGACATTGTTTGAACATTAGGATCAATAAATAATTGCGCAATTGTTAAATGAATAAATTGACGTCCTGAATCTTCGAGCGCTTTGAGAATTATTTGTGTTTTTCCACACAGTGGGGATCCTTCAACAAGAATTCTGACTTTTGGATCTTGAAAAAGTCCCATTAAATATGAATAAATTTCTTCATGAGACATTTTTTGTTTAAAGAAATTGTTGTCATGTAATTTTTTATGACATGAAAATATGACATGTAAATATTTGTCAATAAATGGTTAGGAGTCAAAAAATGTTATACCACCATCGATTGCTTTTTTGCTTCAAACACTGCTCAGTGCTACAAAGAGAGTTGCTGTAGAATTCTATGAAGAGGATGACCCCTCATTAAAAATTACCAGTTTTGATGTGAAAGCACATAATATTTTTATTCACACAAATGGAATTTTGGCCTACTTGATCAAATTATATGATTTGGAATAAAAGCCTCAATATCTGTGATAAATAATTACAAGTCTTGGCCTTTATATTTCTTCCAAATAGTTCATGGTGGGAATTTAAAATTGAATCGTAAATAATCGTAGCATCAAAAAAAAGACACCAACTTTTTCCTCAATCATGGTCGAACCTTTTTTAAAGCATAATTGTGTGTACATCTAAATTCCATATTTATTGAATAAATAATTTGTCTAAATTACAATCTTTGGCTCGTCAGGAATTCGAAAAAGAAAATAATCATTAACGTTTATTTTCGTGTCCCCTAAGCAAGTATGAGCAATGCATGTTAATAAATATTCGACTTGAGATTTGAAAGAGGTGTGAAAACGACGATAGAAAAGATGTTAAAAAATTAACGGCCATAAAGATGATTGCTTAAAGCTCCTTAGCTTGGATCATTTGGAGCCTAATAGAGTTATATATATACAATACCACATGCTCCTTTATCTTACATGGAGCCACATATTTAGCTATAACAGATAACCAAATATTTTAAATTGAACTCAAAAGTCATTGTTTTCGCTGAGACTTTGCCTGTGATCTTCTGTTTGATCAGAAGGCACAATGGGCTCATCAAAGCTATACCAAATTTTAAAATATATTTTTCTAAAAATATATCCCGACTTTTCTTTTGTTACTAAAGAACTATAACCTACTCCTAAATTAATTTTTGCCTCAATCAATTAAAAAGTGGATTGAACATGATTAATATTTTGAACTTTCTTCATATTTAACATCCAAGCAATGCAATGAATTGTATATTCCTCGAAAAAAATCTTGATAAAAAAAACAAAATCAAAAGAAATAACAAAAAGCATATTTTACAGCATTAAAGTGATTATAAGAAAATTTTTTACTTTTTTTATTTGGCCTTCAAGATGTCAGTTCCGTTTCAATGTAATCAATCCGGAATTGACTCGTATCTACTACAACCTGATGTAGACGATACGATCCTCGAAGCAATGGGATCTCTAAATCAATATAATTTTTTCGTCTGTTCTGATATTACAGATTTAAACGATTTAAAAAGCAAAATCAAGTCCGAAAATAAGCGAATCTTAATGACTAAGAAATACGACTTCAAATACGTAAATTTAAAATTTGAAAATCTCGAGTATACGATTCCTCTTAGAGCAGATTTAACACTAGATGATTACGTCCCTCGCTTACTTCAAATTTTTAATCTTGACGAATCAAGTCAACTCAAATTCATACAAAGAGGAAAATTGGTAATAGATTCCAAGATAGATAAAATTACAAGCACAATATTTGTTAAAGCTACGTCGAAAAACTCTGACTTTAAATTTGCCGATGAGAGGACACGACAATTATTTCAAGAATATTTCAATATCGAAAAAAATAACCTAAATGGTAAAAATGATACACTTATATCACTTAAGAAAGAAATACAACAAGCTCAACAGATTTTACCAGATAACATCTATCGTTTCTATTGCGAAACGACTAAAGAAACGTTTAATAGATGTTTTGATGATAACCTTACGTTCAATGAAATAGCAGAATCATTTGAAGAAAATTTACATACAAATAAAGAAGATATAAAATTTATTGTAGAAGGAAAAATAGAAGATCCGTTACGGCCAGTATCAATTGCAAAAGGTAAAGAAATACACATTTGTATCACACAAAAATTAGCCCAAAATCCAAGCCATCTTAATATTAATGAAATTGAATCGCTTGTTGATGGAAGTTTCCAGTTCTGTTTGCCGAATGATAAATACCTCGATAGCCTGAAATTTAGCCTTCGATTTGAAAAAATTGCCAAACCCGACGACGTTATTATTCAAATCAAGTACAAATATGATATATTTGATAGAGATATATTTTTATACGAAACCGATGATAATGCTTCTTTGTTCGAACAACAAAAAGAAGATTTGGAGTTCATTATACATGAAAAAATTCAATATAACTTCATATTGCCTGGAAATCGAAGAATTATAGAAGCAGCAATTGATACGACATACGATGCTAACCAAGTGCTAACTCATTTAAAGAGGAAATACAAAGACCGCGTAACTGAAAAGATGGTATTTAAAGATTTAGACCCGAACCGACAATTTATATCACAATTGCACGGAAATAATGTGTATCTTATATAATAAATGCGTTTGTTTTGTTTTTTCACACGTCTGATATTAGTTTTTATTGATCTGGAACAAAGATATTATATCTTTTTCATATCAGTTTTGAAAAATGATATAATTAACAATTTATGGTAAACAAAAAAATGTGACATTTTATTACTATTCCGCAACCATAACACCATTTTGGATATCGACTGAAAAATCACCATCTGGAAGCCCTTTGACGACAGCCATTGGGAAAAGGCTAAATCCACGCTTCAAAGCAATAAAATCGACTTTGATAACTCTTTTTTCTTTTGGTGCTAATTTTTCTATCGAAAATGATGCAGGTCCATTTGGAACAATGCAGTTCTCATCGAAGTTCATCTGAATCTGAAATGATTTTTCTTCGTTTGTATTATTGGATACTTCGACATCAGCAGGAAAGCTTTGGAGAACTGTATGAACATCTTCGAAGTTTGTAAATTGAATCGAGATTGGAGTTATTTTTCCTTTGAATACATCTGCGGCAATTGGTGTGAAATGTGTGTATTCATACTTAGCACCATTCAATGAAAATCTGACCTTCAGGATTCCGATTTCTTTCGAATCGATTATTTTATCTGTGTTTCTTTCAAGTTCAAATACTGTTGAAACTAATCCGCTGTTTTCTAAAACGTCAGCAACTTTCAATGAACTCTGATTAACTGAATAACTTTCGTTCGTGATTAAATCGAGATAAATGTCTTTGAATTCATATTTAGCATTATTAGTGATTGCTATTTTCAGTAATATCGGAGAGCCCTGTACATTTTCAATATTGAAAACGAAAAGAAATGGCGCAATTATATTAAGCTCAAGGGTCTGTGTAAAGTTGCGAGTTTTGCCTTCATTTGAAACTACTCCCGAAATTATCAATATTTCATTAGGATATGCTGAAATTAATTGAATTGGAATGAAATATCCGAGTTTATTTGGGCAATCATGGTAACTACATGTAAGAAAGTTCTTTTTGTTTGATCCTAATTGGCTTAACAGAGAAATTGTTGAATTTGGAAGAACTTCAATATTGAATTCGACATTATCGTATTGGTTATCTAGTATTTGCACTTGCAAAAGTAATATAGCAGGCACTCCAGCAACAATCACTTTGTTTGTAGTCTTTACTGACAAAATTGATGGCGTGCTAAATTTTTTATCAATGTTAACAGCTTCGAAAGGCAAAAGCGATGGAATAGTTTGAAAGTTGCATCTCGGAAGAGGTAGTTGATGAAGTTTTATAGTATAGAAGTTCTTTGACATTAAAAAAGTTTTAATTTTTGACACTTTACGTGGCAAAATCTCATTATAAAATAATGAATTATTATGATTCCAAATCGATTCCTTGTTATATGCATGTTATTGAAAGTTATAACTTAGAACATGTGGGGTATGATAATGTGTCACGAAAAAGTGATGGAATTACATGTCAGATTTGATATTATTTTGACATGTAAATTATGATATAATTAATTAGGGTGAGTATTGCATTTTAATATAAATGAAAACATTTGCTATTATTGACTCTGAAAGGCTCGACTATGGATTGGCTTAGGCCTTATCATAGTGCTTCGTTGGATTAGTAAGCCAGTCCATTGTCGAGCCTTCCAGAGTCAAACGCCGAAATTTCCCTACTAGAAGGCTCCGAAAAGCAAAATCATGGGCTGTCTTGGATAGTGCCTCGTTGGGTTAGCAAGCCAGTCCATGATTTTGCCTTTAAGAGTCGAAATTCGAAAATCGTCGAAATATTCCGACTAAAAGGCTATTAAAAGCAAAAAAATATAGAGATCTGACGCTATATGACACAGTTTATATTCATTATATCTATAATTAAACTTTTAATTAAATCACATAATTCTCTTCTAAACTTCAATATTGAACAAAAATGATTTTTGTATTGTAATGGAAAATAGACATAAGAGCTTCTCAAACTAATCCTGAGGCCTTGAAGCTACATGGCTTGTAGAAGGAGAAGAAGATTTTGGATGGCTACACAGATGCAGAATAACATTTTAATCGTTAACATATTAAACCAATCAATCTCATTTCATTCAATTTTTTTGACCAGAATTGAATTTTGCAGTTTTCATTCAAATTCGCTTTTATGACTCAGGATTAGTTTGAGAAGCTCTTATGTATATTTTCCATTACAATACAAAAATCATTTTTGTTCAATCGTCGACGATTTTGGAATTTCAACTCTTAAAGGCAAAATCATGGACTAGCTTGCTAATCCAACGAGGCACTATCCAATACAGCCCATGATTTTGCTTTTCAGAGCCTTTCAGAGTCAATAATAGCAAATGTTTTCATTTATATTAAAATGCAATACTCACCCTAATTAATTATATCATAATTTACATGTCAAAATAATATCAAATCTGACATGTAATTCCATCACTTTTTCGTGACACATTATCATACTCTACAGTTATAACTTAGAACATTAAGTCTAATAAAGACTTTTTTAACATGTTTTCCGCACAATAATGCTTTTCCAAATTTGACTTTTTACGTGGCAGAAAAAATTAAAAGCGTTACATTTCGGATTACTTTGATTCTTTACATGACAAAATTTACAATGAAAAATACCAACTTCACTTTTGCTCATCCAAAATTTTGACATAAAAATTCATTATAATGTCACAAGTTGACTTAACTCCGAGGATTCAGGAACTTGATCACTACGCCGGTGTCCTAAATCAGGAGTACACGGATATGGCCCAGGAAGATGCCAATCGTGCGCTTTTTGAATTTCAAGAAAATCCAAATTCCTACCAAATGACTCAAGCAATACTCACCTCTCAATGCAGGATTATGGTTAAATACACCGTACTGAAAAGTCTACAAAATCATATCCAAAAAAACTGGAATGTGACACCTGATGAGGAAAAAGATGCTATTCAAAAGTTTTTAATCGATTGCATATTCGATCCTAACGCTTTCTTAGACCAAGCACTCTTGGAATCTATGTTTTCATGTATTAATGAAATTTTAACGAAAGATTATCAACGAAAGACTTATTACTTTCAATCTTTGTGGGAGATTGTCCAAGCAGTTGAAAACTATGCTCCTTTTAGGCTCGCCTGCATGTTTGATTTTATCACAAGCTTCCTGAACTATATTTCTGCGCAAAGTGGCGCGGAAGAAGATATCACATATATGTTCAAGAAAGTTGATGGCCAGTTTCGTCAGATGTCTAAACAATTTGTACAACATGATTTTGATCTACTTTATAGAAATATCGAATCCATTCTACAATCAGAGTCTCAAAATGATCAAATTAAACTTAAGGCCCTAGGCGCACTCCTTGCTGCAGTTAAATGCAATAAATTTGTCTCAGAAAAAATTCGAACCTCAGATCTTTATACTGCAATCGGTCAAACGTTTAAAGCGAACCCTGTTCTTGCTGCAACATCCATATCAATCATAAATGAAATTATGAAAAATATGATTTCATTAGATTTTGGTCAAATAGATTCCGGTTTAATCGTTTTGAGAATACTTTCAGAAAATATAGAAACAATAGAACAGCTCCAAGGTGATAAGAAGACCCAAACTTGGGTAGGATTTGTTAATGTCTTGAATAATTTAATTGTTAGCTTAGGAATGCAACTAATTGAGTACAAAGAATTCAACGTTGCACTTGACTATACACTTCACATTACAGCTAAAATATATGACAGCGAATTTGATTCCTGCTTGGGCTTTTGGCAGGAATTTGTTAATCAGACAAAATATCGAATGTTCAATATTACAAAAGATGTTTCTGAATCAATGGTTTTCATTGGTCAATTCTGCAATATTTTAGTTCAAAGAATGATACCACCACTCAAATTCCAGAGTAAATACGACAACTATAACTTTGAGGAAGTCGAAATTTGCCCCGATGATGACTTCCAACAAATGAAGCGAACCATGAAAGAAATTTTGATGCTTGATTCAGATCTTGTTTACGGTGTGTTGCAAGACCCTCAGTTCGAAAATGTATCCGATTTCAATCACTACTGTTGGGCAGTTGTCTCAATATCTGATAGTGACTTACCAACAGAATTAAAATTTAACAAATTCAGTCAAGTCGTTGACGTATTAGCTGGTTTAATGCAGAATTCGGAGATAAGCGAAGATGATATGAGTCAAGTTTGCATAGCAACAACTATCATTATTAATGCATACTCAAAGCTATTTGGAACCAAAAATGATAATGGACAATTTGTATTCTTTGATATGTTCTCTGCCTGCTTTGAAAAACTCATGGAATTTCTTCGCAGTGGCAACCAAGTCCTTGCATTGTTTGTTCTCAAAACTATTTCCGAGATTCCAGAAAAAGATCTTTTCTACCAGAAAATCAATGATGGACCTACTCCACTTGATATGCTTGTTGAATTCTTTAGCGAAGCATTCGACGCTGAAAGATGTGTTGATCATCTCCGATTGCTGATCAAATGCATTGCCAGACCTTTATCGCTCGAGCGCATATCTAAAACGGAAGAAGCAATGACCTTTATCAGGACATTATTACAAGAATTGATGGGAAGATTCAATACCGCTGTCAATAACTTGAATGAAACAGATTCCAATACATGGATATTTTATGTTAATACGATTCGTATGCTTGATTCCTTCATCATGTCATTTGCAGATTTCTACAAATATAATATTCCTGTTACCCAATTGTGCAATAACCTCAAACAATTCGGGCAGGTCGCTTTAAACGCTGAGGATCCCAAATTACGCTTGTTGGCACTCGGTGTTAAATCAGCAATTCTGACTCACTTAAGATACTTCATTTCTTATATCGAAAATCCGGAAACTGAAATTATGTCATATCTCTCTAGAGATGGAATTTTGGCCATATTGAATGACTATGCTAACACACCAGATGACTTGTGTATTCCTCAGACACTTGGATTTTTGTCAACACTCATTGTTAGACTTCAAACAGAGGCTACTGATTTGATGAATGATATTATGTGCGCTGTTTTCAACAAAACTAAGAACATGATTTGCAATCCTGATCCACAAAAATACTCTGAAATCGCCAACGATTTCTTCTTGTTCATTGACAAGATACTGACGACAATCCCAATGTATATTGATACTCTCGATGAGCCACAAATACGAGAAATATATGAGATTCTCAAAGTTGGAATTGATAATCCAATGTCAGACGTAAGCAACACATGCATCACCTTCATGGCAAACTTTATCGATTATTTGCAAGGATCTCAAAACCCGATGATCCAACAAGTTTATTCTTCCTACATTTGTATTGATATTGTAGGATTCTCTTTCACATTATTACTTGATGGTATCCATAAATTCGCCATTGAAACACTGTCTGTACTTCTCCTTCTTGTTTTGAAGTCAAACGCCTTTGGAGATCCAGAAAGAGTGGCAATTCTTGGTAATGCGCTTGTTGAGAACTTCGCCGAGCAGGGAAGTGATATTGTTGAAACAGTTAACTCAATCGTATCTCTCGGAAAGTCGAAAGATGTTCACAATAAATCAATTGATATTCTTAGAGAATTCCTGAGGAAATCTAATGAGATTTCTCCATTTGATCCAGAATATCAACAAGCATTGCTTGAAAGAAGACTGGAAAGTTTAAAGAAAGTTCTTGGAAGATCCAACAAAAATTACTTCCAAACATCTGAATCTTTCATGGAACAGAGTCAGAAAGATGAAGAACCAGACTCCCAGACATTTGCTTTCTTAGAAAGAATCAAGAAACTGGACTTTGGTAATTAATTAATATATTGTTTTATGTATATTTATAATATCTTATTGATTTAAAACAATAATTCATCTACTTACTCGAGATGTAACATAACTTCTTTAGAATTCACCTTCGTTATCAAAAAATTGTATTTAAAAAAATAAAGGTTATTTTTACAACTATACAATTTATATTTTTAATGAACAATTTTTCACGCTTTCAGGCCTCAAGAATGCCCAGAGCTGATCCTATACAAGTCCCTTACTTCCCGTCTTTTATTCCTTCAAGAGTAGAAGCAAATAGATATAACACAGTGATGATAAGAATTCAAAAATCATTCGAACTCGAAATACCACGCGAACCAGCTTCTGAGTCTGAGGAAGAAGTCATTCACGTTCCAAGTAGCTCTGATGATGACGTTAATATTATTGGCTAATTAAAATTACTTCAAACTACTTTCAAATCATCCAAAATACTAAATTCATCCACTAGAAAATCTTCTATTAGAAAAATTTTATTATATTATCAATCGAAAAAATTTTCTTCATTTATTTGTTTTGTTTTTATAAAGAATAACTCTTACCAGTTGATGCTCTTATTATCTGCATCCATGTTATAAACAAAAAAACGAACAGTTTATATAGAAATTACATCTATGTTAAATATGGCTTATATAACTTTAGAATGTATTTCTTTTTTCGCTAGAATGAATGCGCAATAATATAGTACTTGTATAGTGTTGATACCACATCAGATATCTCAATATATTCTTTGTTATGAAAATAAAAACTACAAAGTGATTTGTTGATATTCATGAATCAAATGGTCATCGCAGTGTAAGTGCTTGTGTTTATAATTTATCAACATCAATTGTAAAGTGAAAAACTTATTTGTATTTTTTTGATACAATTAAATTAAAGACCATGCTGATTTAAGATTTTGTTATTACGTCATTTTATTTACTGCTGCTCGACATTCTTGACCTTGCGGGCCTGGTTAAGGATGGCGATATCGAGCTCCTGCGCCTTCTTGATGATTTCCTGCTGGAGCTTGAGGCCAACCTGATGAGAGATGATAGCACCGTGTGTTGTGTTCTTTGTAAGGAGCATATCAAGATCCTTAAGAGAACGAACGATAACTGGGATGAAGCCGGATGGGAGCATGTATCTTGTTGTCTTGTCAGAGCCGAAGCCAATGCTCGGGTGGATTGGGGCACCATGATACTTCCTGCGGAAGCGGGAGTCGAGGCCACGTGGGCGGCGCCAGGCGGATGGAACGCGAGCCCAGAGATCGGACTGTAGGCGGTGGAAACGTGTTGTCTTCTTGTGAACGATTGGCTTATGTTCAGCTGGAGCTGGCATTGAAGAAAGGGCGACCAAACCGCTCAAGCTGTTTTTTTCCTATGAATTAAAAATTTTGGCTGTTTTTGGTTTTTTGGTATATACTCTTTATGTGTTTTCTAAATATCAAATAATTTTGGTATATATTGTTTCATCCAATTTGCCCTATTTTTATTTTTTGGCTGAAACTTTGAGCATAGCATTTCTACTCTATGTAAAATCTAAACATTCACTTATTTTGATTTTTCATTTTTATCAAAGCTTGAACTTGTATTTTTGGCTGAAACTTTGAACATAGGATTTTTATTTTATAGAAAATCCAAATGTTAACTTATTTTGATGATTTATTTTTCTTAAATAATGGAATCATATTTTTGGCTGAAATTTTGAATGTAGTATTTCTAATATATGGGTGTTTAAAAATTTAATTTAGTTTGATAATCGAAAATTTCATCAAAATATGAAAAATTATTTTTGGCCAAAACTTTAAATATATGATTCATATGATGTAGCAGTTCCAAACGTACTTTTATTTTAATATTTAGTTTTTTCATTTTATTTAGTGCCGAAATTTCATATTTATCACCTACATATGATGTGCAGTTTATGCGTAGCAAAATTTTTTATCATTTTATTATATCAAATTATGGATTTTGAAATCGATTTCAGATTCTTTGGTTAGAAATGCCTCGCAAATCTTATCGCGGAGTGTAAGTTTGTTGTGGTTTCTTTTCATTGTCACGTGAATTTTTAATTTTTCGAAAAAAGATAAGATTATTTTTAATAAGAACGTAAAACAATAAATAATAATAAAATCACGCTTTCTTCTTCCTAGCAGCGATTTCGGCGGCCTTTTGCTGCGCGATTCTCTGCGCGAGAGCTTTCGTTGCACTTCTATCCAAGACACGGCTAACGAACTCTCCCTTGTCGCCCTTCTGACGCTGCTGCTTGAGTACTTCTCCCATTCTTGGCTTCATGATTCTCTTTGAAGACTCTGTTTCTCTGATATCAAAGTTATTTTCTGCGGCGATCTTAGAAGCAACAACCTGAGCATTGCAGACCTGCATGAAGTCATAGTCCTCGTCCTCAAGCTTTTCCTTGAGATTTGCAATCGTTGCCTTGATCCAATCGAGAACTTCAGATGGATTTTGTGCTGTTAATGGCTCCTTCTGAACGAGCTGCATTTCGTCTGCGAGATGCAATATGCCGACATCAACGGACTCATTGAATGATATACGAGTGAGTTTATCCTTCTCTGCTTCTTCGAGTTTCTGATTTTCTTGTAATAAAATCTTTTTCGCTTCATTGAGAAGTCTGTTGCCACCAACACCCTTGTGGGAAGTGTACTCTGCTTCTTCTATAGCTGATCGCTTCTGAGCAGCCTGTTTAGCTAAATCTTCGTTAGCGGCCTTCAGCTCTTTGATTTGGCGCTTAAGTGTTTCACTCGTGTTGCGGCGCTCCTCGAAGAACTTAACAATGGCCTCTGGCTCACCTGTTCCGAAGTATTCGACAATTTCATCATATTTTGATGAAACTGCGCGGAACTTCTCATCCTTCTTATCCTTCTGTGCTCTGTTGTTGCGGTTCCTTACGACAGAAGCCTGAGAATTCAAAGATTGCTGCGGCTTCGCCTGTCTTGCAGAATTTGAGTCTTCCAGGATTGGCTGATGAAGATTTGCCTGATATTGGGCAGTCTTTGTCTTGAGCAACTGATCGCGTTTCTCACGCGCCGCTGCTGTCTTCGCTTGTAAGTTGTTGAATTCTAATCTCGCAGCATTCATTGAGTGGACAGAATCACGTGCAATGAGTTCGAGATCAGCGAGATCGCGCTTCTTTTGCTCGATTTCCTTCTTTTGGGACTCAATGATTCTGTTCCACTGCATTTTTTGTCTCTCGAATTGATAAATGATGGTGTTATATATCTTTAAGAGGTGCTTTGTTTCTTGATTTTTTATTTCAGCGTTATCTAATCTGTTTTTGAGTGTCGCAATCCTCTCTGTCGTTGAATCTTTCGAAGTTTCGCCACCTTCAAGATTCTGGAGCTGAATTTGAAGCTCATTCTGTCTCTTGATGGCCTCTTGCTTCTTGTGTCTGTAATTATCGATTTGTTTCTTGAGAAGATTGACTGAGTGTGTCGAATGTTTTATATCTGCGTGAAGGTCAATGTTTTCTGTTCTCTTTTCTTTCTCTTTTGTGAGCTGTGCCAAAGATGATCTCAACTGTGTGTGCTCTTTCCTCAAATCAGAAAGAACTTGTTCGTTATTTTCAAGACGCTGAACAATCGAGTTGTAGAAGTCACGATCGGTGCCTTTCAGGTCTTTGCCCTTCTCTTTGATAGAAGCGAGGTCTGCTTCGAATGTTTCCGCGATATTCGGTTTCTCTTCTTCTGTCTTTTTCATCATTTTGTGATATACGTTATTCTTCTTTTCTGACATAAAAATGCAATTCTTCGGTTTTTGTGCTTACCATAGCCTCAGATGTCCAAAAACAAAAGACAAATCGTCAAACGCTCTATGATTCGTTACAATTTCGAGATTTCTTATATTTCAACATTATTGCTATTTCATCAATCACTATATCTATTGAATTTCACTTTTTGTAATATATTCTATTCAAAATAACAAACATCTTCTCTAAAAATATCAAATTTGGTTTAACTAATGAATATGAACCAAAAACGCATTGCAAACTTGTGCAGCCCTTTATCTTCTATATATTCGTTGATTTATGAAGATTGGTTTTAATTAATCTTTTTATATCATAATAACAACGTATAAAATCCCTTGTTTAAATTGTGCGATTAATATTTGTTTTCAATATCAGTTACATATCCAGAGTTACAAATCAATTTGATTATTTTTATATGATTCAATATTTTATCGAGATTAATATTGATAATTCATCTTTTGGTTCAATCTATGTTGTAGCTTTTGGGTGGTTTAAATATGTATTTAAATTTGCTTCGACAGATATAAAAACTTTGGGGTAATTAATAAACTAAACAACAAAAATTTATAATTACCAATATGGTTTCCATTCAAAATGCATGGAATATATATTAATAGGATCTGAAGCAATTTCGATCAATTTCGAAACTTGCTCAGAAGAGTTCTTCTTTTGATCGCCAATTTCTGGATCAATTCCTCTTAACTTATCGTTAACTTCGTCTAAAAGGTTCTGTGGTGTCTCTGGGAGTGCAACCATGAGCTGCATCATGACGAGAGGCCTTCTTTCCCATAGAAATTCCATTATCTTCTCACAAGATAATTGGAACAAACCATATGGGTTTGCGCCATCCATCAAGTTACGAATGGCCCGAGTCATTCTTACTTGGACAGTTTCAGAACGCTTTGGATCGCGTTTTGATTTGCAGAATATCGAAGAGAAGTCAATAAATATCATCGAGCCATTGTCTCTCTCAAGTAAAACGTTTCCTGGATGCCTGTTTTCCAAGCCAATGATATATCCTAACATTGCATGTCCTGCAAATGACTGAGTGACTGCATCACTTGTTCTGACCCATCTTGAAACAGCTGTTGCTGATCTCCAGATGCATTCAAGAAGTTCTTCACCAAGCGAGATTTTAGAAATCTTTTCACAGAGTTCGATGCTTTGCAGTGATGTTAATCGCGATGGATGGGTGGACCCTAAATGGCTTGAAATTTCATCTGATTCTTGTTTTCTTTTGGCAGTAAATGAAGACATGATTGACTCCATAGCTTCTGTTTGTGAAGTGATTCATGTCAATGAAGCAGCGACGCAAAGTGGGAATATCTTTGGAGGCCTTGGAGCGATTTCTTTGAGATTAGAGTGCTCCATCATTGTCGCGATGACCTCTAAGAACATTGCAATGCGCTCATCATTTTGGAGTGAAGTTGAATGTAATAAGAACCTGAACTTCTTTCCATCACCAACCATTTCAACAACTCTTGGTCGAGAAGCGGTATTTAATATCGAGATTATTGGAATAACACCCTCAATCATAATCTGTGGAGATCCTGGAACAGAAACGCAGAAAGATCGCCATTTAACATCTGTTTCTTTCTGGTTCGAGAATTTGTTATTGACATCCCACTTCAACGATCTTCTCCACTTTTCGTGCATTTTGTCTGCCTCGAGGAATGCTTCTGGAGCACCTGTCTTGATTGATGCAATAATCTTAATTATATCATTCGATAATTCGCTATCTTTTTCAGTGTTCTTGAATGAGTCCAACACTGTCAAGCATTCATCTAATTCCTTTGGATTTGAACACTGCAAATCGATGATTTTCGCAAGAATTGCTTCTGCTCTTTCCTTTCTGGTTGTGGCCTTTCCCATGAGCAAGTGTGTGAGAAAAGTAGCATCAGTATTGATTGCTGCATTATTTCCTGTGTTGCACAAACTTGTAAGCATTTCTCTGGCATCTATATTGTCCATTGCAGCTCTAAGTGGATAAACTGCTCTCTGGAAGTCACTTGCGACTCTAATAATGACACGCTTTGCAATGTTTGGAGGTGCAGAATTCTCTGATGAAAGAAGATTGATGAACCTTGGAAGAAGTTTTGCAGCGGCATCTTTAGGGATCTTCATTGTATCGATTCTGGATGCGATGTGATAATCTGTTAATCGTGCAACTGCCCAAGTCATCAATGAAACGCTCATTAATGAAGGACTGCTTAAGAATGCATTGATACAGTGTCCAGCAAGATCGGCATCGTTTTGTCCAGCTTGCATAAGTCTCATGCATGTGTATCCGAAATAAAAATAAGCGCGCTGATTCTGTTTATCGCGATCGATTGAATATTTCAAGAGACCGCAGACGCTCTTGATATCATCAATATCCTTGAGGCCATCTCTGATTCTCCAAGCAACGACTGTTCTAATTGTTGCAGCGATTGTTGAAGCTTTTGGAATGTTTGTTGCCAAGAAGTTCTTCCAATTTTTCTGGATATCGGTTTTCCAAATTTCTCCGAGATCTTCGAGCGCAGAAGTTGGCATTGTTTTGATGATTTCATCAATTCCTGTTTTCTTCGCCATGTAACACTTTAACAAGAAATTGATTTTTTGAAGAGCTGTTTCTCTGAATCCTTGTGCCCATTGAGATTTGATTCTCTCAAGAAAAACTTCGTGTGAAACACCGCACATAACAATTCTCTTGTGAATGCCGTTGATGATTCCCCATTGTTTGTCCTTTCTGAGAGCAATTGCCATCTTCAATGCAACTTTGTCTTCTTGTGTTGCTGGTGTAACCAAGTTACGGATGTCTGATAATTCTCTCCAATCTCTTCCTTTTCCTTTGAATGTTAGAAGATGACGCTCCCACGTCGGAGGAATTTCTGTCTTGTTCTGCATCTTCAAAGCGACTATTTCGGATAATTCACTAAGATGTTGAGCAAAAATGAGATGCCTGAAAGCCATGTGAACATTTGTTCCAGCAAAAATATCCCTTGTTTGAACGATTGTCTTGTATTTCTGCTTTATTGCAGCTCTTGCTTCTTCGAGACGATTCTCTTTGATCAAAGTGATGATCTTAACAAATCCGAGGCGAAGACTTTCTGATCTTGGGAAATATTGAATTAACTTGTCAACAATATCCATCTGATTGTCATAATAGAAAGCAGAAGCGAAGCATGACGATGTAGCGATTTTGTCACTCTCGACCATATCATCGAATGTTGGGAATAATGCTCTGACTTCATCCCATCTCTCAAGTCCTGAATAGCATCGAATAACATCTGGCAACGAGTTCTCTTTGTGGTATATTTTGAGTGATCCAGAGAAGTCCAAAACTCTTTCACGCCAATATGCACATCTCATTGGTTCCATTCTATGTCCAGCGATGTCTAGAACGCCTCTAATTGTGGCAATTCTTCCCATCTTGCACATCTTGTCGAGCATTGGTTCAAGATCAACGTTGTCACCAGAAGAGATGAAGAGCCTGCGCATGTAGAATATAGATCTCCATGGAGAAGAAGCATAATCAGCAAGAGATTTGTCGGGAACACCATGAGAAATACCGAGCATTTCAAGCAAATCAATAATCCTGTAAACAGCACTCATTACACTTTGTCCAAGAGAGAAAGCTTCACGGAGCTGGGAAAGGAAGCATTCTTTTTGTTCTTTGGAAGTTTGCAACCAACAAGAAATAAAAGCAATTGGAAGAATTTTTCCTCGGAGGAATGCAGAATCATTGATAAGTTTCTGGCAATCTCTAATAACAAAGTTTGGAGAGCGAGTGACGCATTTGTTGGCAAGATCAATCATCCAGCTGCTTAGATTGCTGGAAAGAGGAGATCTCACTTCGGAAAATATTGTTTGAAGGAGATTCGACTTTGGAATAATGCTGACATGATGTGATTGCTGCTTAACAATAGCTTTCTTCCTCTTGACGAATGGTGGTGTTTCATTAAGCATTCTTTCACTTGGTGACTGATTGATAAGTGATTCTAAGTGTGGATCTTCGATTCTTGCAGCTCTTGCGATTTGTTTTACGGCAGTTGTATTAAGACCTCTAAATATGATTAAAGAATACAGCAACTGAAGAACTGATTCTCTTCCCAACCATGGAGATATATCACTAACAATCCTCCACATGTGACTGCCATAAAAAGGTGCAGTGACAGAATTTTGTATCAATCTGCGAAACTCTTTGACAACAATTGTTGGATTGACATGAATATATGATTCACAAGCTTTCACGAATAAATGCATTGGTTGATTTTGGAATAAAACAGAAAATGATATGAACTTGAACAATGACTTATGATTTTGTGAATAACCTCCAACAATTAAACTCGTTGCTTTCGCGAAAATCGGTGCCACAAAAGGCGACATCGATGAGTTCAATATATAACTTAAAGATGTGGCACAATCAGCACATGACTTCAAATATAAGTGCTTTTCAAGTAGTGGCGAAATCCTATCAATGTATTCATCCATTTTGTGGCCAACAATAAGAGTTATTTCACTGAGAATGCTGAATAAGTGTTCAAGTTGTTCTGCTGTTGAAGTTGTCAAAGCTGAGATCAACGCTGGCATGATTCTGCTTGTATATTTAATAGCATGTTGAGGCTCATTTCTAAATGCTGATTTGACAAAGTCAAACACAGAAGGAGGATGTTGATCAATTCTTTTTGTAACAGCTTCGAGAAGTGCTGTGATAACAAAATCAGGTTTATCGACATCAACAAGTGCGAAAGTTGCATCAGAAACTTCTTGATAAGGAGGTAGAGTAGCAACTCCTGCTGTACCAAATAATTTCATGATTTTGATTGCAAGAGATTCGCTTGTAGTAGATGATAAAATATTGAAAAGTTTGTTCGATATGTTAGCATATTTCTGCGCAAAGTTTTCATCACTTGGGATATGAACAGCCATCTTTCTGAGACAAGAAACGCATACCATTAGCACCGGATCCTTACGACCTGCAATTATCATCGCACCAATAACTTCAATGACTGTATTCGAATATGGTTCAAGAAATCCAGACATAACTTTAAGCGATTTGATAAGATTGACATCACGCTCATCAATTGATGTGGAGTATAACGACCCAAATATTTCAGTACGTAATGACGGTGCCTGCTCTGAAAGAGGGACAAGATTATCGGGTGCAACATAATAGTTATTATTCTGTGAGTAATAAGAACCTCTGCTCAAGAATAAAAGACAGAATTGTGTTAATTGCGGAATAAATGGTTGATAGTTCTGCACAATAAGAGATGATATTGCTGGAAACAGTCTTGAATAATTTGCAATTTTATAAAAATCAGTCGTTCCTGCCAACACTTCAATAGATTGTGAAACAAATCTAAATAATTCTGGATAGAACATAATTGGATTATGCTGTGCAGCGTTACTTACGAATTTCAAGGCTGCAAGTTTCACATCAATGTTCGTATCATTGAGAAGCTGTGATGTGCTTCTTGATTCAAGAATATCTTCTGTTATGCGCAATTGCTTGATTGAAGCAAGTCTAACTTTTGATGAAGTATCAAACAAAGCAATTCTAACAAGAATTGGGTTCGACACTGGGATTCCAACATACGCAATTGCTTTTGTTGCAGCGACTCTTATTATTTCATTGGAATTATGCATCAAATTGAGTATTTGTTCTATTGGTTGTGAATCAGTTTTATTGAACAAAATTGGACCGAAATATTTGATGATTCTCAAAGCTGCAATCAATGATGTTTCTGATGTCGATTGATTGAGTTGTGCAAGACAAAATTGAGTCATTTTTTGATGCATTTGGAATCGAAATGGAACATTATTTCTCAACAATTGCAAAAATTCTTTCGAAAACGTTGGATCTGGAATTATGTTGAATTTGTGCATGAATGATGGATATTTCTTCTGAATAACTGAAACAAGACTGTAAAGAAATGGCGA
Source organism: Trichomonas tenax (assembly GCA_023091735.1). NCBI lineage: Eukaryota > Parabasalia > Trichomonadida > Trichomonadidae > Trichomonas > Trichomonas tenax. The sequence continues at coordinate 70,167 of JALKBU010000035.1, forward strand.
ATCTATTTTTCCATTTAATGATTTAACATTGTCGAATTCTAGTTGTACATTTGGCGGTATCTTTTCCGTGATTTTCGTTAATAATGGGTTATTTGTGCTTAGCAAAGCGAGATAAAGATTTGAAAAACTCGGTTTTTTGTAATCAATAACATCGCATTTTGATAACTTGTATAGGCATTCGACGATTTCCTTCGAGGTTGCGCGATTAATTTGTTTGTATAGCGAAGTTAAGAATAAATCTGAATTTAATCCGTAGGAGAACTCGAAAAACAGAGCGGAAACGTGTAATGCACTTTTGATCTTGTATGTATCTCCTGTGTTTATTTGTTCTATGCAGAAATTGAACCAATAACCTAAATCTTTCGGTCTTTGGGACATAAAATGATGTTTAATAACTGAAAGTGTAATATGCTGTAATCCTTTATCATCTGAAAATGCAGCTTCAATTATTTTTGGAAAAGATTGAACAACAAATCCGTTGCACAAATTATCCGCATAACCATATGCATTATGTAAAATACATAACGCAGAGTACACTAATTGGTCATTTAAAGGCAATTCGAGCCATTTTGGTACTTCTGAGACGATTGTGTGAAAATAATCGATATTTTCTGACGATTCTTCAGCGAGCCACCACAAAACTCGTGTAGCAACGCGCGCAACACATCTTTTTGGATGTGATATAAAGTTGTGGATTAAAGGAACGTAAGTCTGTATCGATGTATAATCATGATGATAGTGATAATATATCGAAAGATGCATCAAACCTTTCAAAATCGATAATGGCTGTGAAAAGTCTTTGTTATCGTTCGCAATTTCGAGCCACTTATTTACATATTCTTCGAGATCTTCGTCTGTTCTGTCTAATATAGTTTTATCAATTTCTATTATAATACGCCGCCTGCTTAGCTTCCAACGATCGAATTCGTCGGGATTGTCTGAAACAGGCTCGTAAGACAACGCCCCCTTCACAGGGAGCATAAATTTATGCCAATTAGTCAAAATATCACTTTACATGTCAAATATTTTTGCTTTTTTTCAACATTTTGAGCAAATAATCTCGCAAAACTATTACCAAGAAACTGGGTTGTGACTCGAAGCCAGATATGAGATAGATTAGATATTGCATTGAATTGCTATGACGAAGGGAAAAAATATATTAATGATGATATATTTCATGAAAGGAAAGTGTTAGAAACAAATCATTATCACATCAATATAACACTTACATGTATTTATATTGCTTATGTAATCGGAGTGGATTGGAGTATTTTGTTGAGGAAATAGAACGAAATTAAATAATTTATCAATTGTTTTATGTCATGTTGTTATTATCCATCCAAAGCAACTCAGAAATGAGTAAATATGAATAATTCCTTAATTCAAATCATATATCATAATAATTAAAGAAGGAAGCACATATAACAAATGTGTAGTATTTGACATGTAAAGTGATGACCCCTTTAATAAAAAGTTAGACCCTATTGATGTGGCAGTTTTGACGCATCAAAATTAATTGATGTGATTAAAAAAATAATGACGAGAACAGCGCAGCGCATCAGGCAGCAGACAGATACTGTCACTGAGGTCCAGTCGATGACATTGATAAGAAACATCCTCAGGAGTGGAATTTCATCGATTGCTTACCTCAGATACCTCTTTCCAGAGGAAAATTTCCAGGACACCAGTCTTGCTGGTCTAAAGATCAAATCTCTTGTTCCCAGCAACAACAAAGAGATCGAGGCGCTGAACAAATGGATAGAAGAAGGAGTTTTCGATGCATTAGAAAAACATTACCTCAAAGCTATGGTCTTTTCGGTCTTTAAAGAGTTCAATGACCCACAGTCTCTATTGGAGAGCTATACTTTCAGGTTTACCTACCCATCTGATGGTAATGTTTCATTAGATTTCCTTGCTCAGAGTGGAAATGAGGAGAAAAAGTTAACTTTCATGTCAAAGGAACAGATCCAGCAAGCATGGTGCACTATGATCAGAACATTGATCACTCTTAGCCATGCTTTGCCTCCACTCCCACAACATAGACATATTGCGATGAGGCTCTACTACTATGATGAGATAACACCTCCGGATTATAATCCTCCTGGATTTGCCACAGCAGATCACTCTCCAGATTTCGAATTCATCGAGGAAAGTGAGAGAATCGAAATTGGCGGAAGTGTTCAAACAAAGTTCCACACTGTCCAGATGCGCCTTGATACAGCCATGCCGGCTTACAAGGAGAAGCATCCAGAAGAAGCAATGTTAAGCGAGTTGACTGAAGAATCAGTAAAAGCATTAGTCCTTGCTTTTGAAGAGGGGTCAGTCAACTCAAAATCCATTGCTGCTTGTCTTGGCCTTTGTGCAACTGATCAAAAAGTTGATGAGGCAATCAAAGAATTGATTGATAGACAGATTATCATTGCAGAAGGCGGCCAATTCGTTCCAGTTGTCAACGAACTCAACCAAGCATTGTATATAGTTGCAAAAAATGCAAATAAGCAATGCTAAAATTTTCCTAAACACAAATTTATAATTATCAAAAAAAGAATTAATGGAGCAAAATGAACCAGAAGAAAGTAAATCTTCGGGTGTGAGCGATATCCTCGAACAATTCTTTAAAGAGGATAAAGACAAAAAGGAAGAAGTCACATTTAGCATAGAAGAATACTCAAAATCTCGAAAATTATCTTTTATTCACCAATATATCAAGCAAATAACCACAAAATACAAGAAAGCACCAATAGGAAAACGCTGTTCACCAATTGCATACACTTTAAGATACTTATTCGAAAATGATGAAATTTACGAATTTTGGAATGAGATTCGAATTGAAATTATATCGCTACTTATCTCAATACACAATGAATTACAATCTTTTAATAGTTACGACTTTCTATCTCTCGTAATGATCTTTTTTGAAATCGATTCTTCGAATTTAGGAATGGAACAAGACTCTTTATACTTGTGCATTGAGTTCATTAAGGAAACTCTTGCGAGCCATGATGAAATTGAAAGAGTAAATCCAGAATTATTCGAAGAAATAAATTTAAATAATTATAATATTCTTTCAAACCTCATTAATCAGAACAACCTCAACATAGAAAACAGAATCAAAGTATTAAATTTACTCAATAATTCATTATTTTTCATCGATCGATTCAAAACTTCTCCAATTTACTGCCAATCATTGCTAAAAGGCTGTGAAACACTTCTTCAGATAGACACAAACGATGAAATTGTTTCACGAGTCGAAAAATTTTTAATATATTATTGCACTGATAACTACAAATGTATTGTTAAAAACGCGCAACAGATCTTCAGAATGACAATAAAATACGTTAAACAAGCAAATAGAACATTTCCATTCACTGTATGGTCCGCAATCGCGAAAAGCGAAGAACAAGTTCAAAAACACAGAAGTTTGATTCTCGGCGCATTAAATCACTTCCTTGAACCTATATTCAACAGATTTTTGACATATAATTTAGAAGATACAAAGTTTATAGATTGTATTATCACATGCTTAAAAGATTTTTCTAGAGTTGAACCAGTTGCATTATATGAACGGGTGAAAAATATATACATCAAAAATATAAAACACCCTTCACAAAATAATCGCGCTGCATCTTTAATAATAGTGAAATCACTTACTTACGATATTGACCTTTCTATTTGTGGAGAATTCCTGTATGAAGTCATGGAGAAAGCCTGTCAACTATCAACAAAAACTGGAAATGATATGGATGAAAAAATATCTATTTTGTCGATTGATTTGATTTATCAATGCATTTCAAATCATGCGGAATTAATTAATTCTTTAGAAGACTTTTGGATTATATTCAATCGTGTTGTTGCCTTTTATGGCTCAGCAAGTCAATATTTGAGGAATGTTAGCATTTCATTGATGTATTCTTTAGTTCAGCATCCATTTGCAAAAGGAAACTACCTCAAATTCTTTGATGTCATTGAAAAAATAATGTCACAAACAAATGAAGAGGGCCAAGGTCAAGAAAATCAACAAAATCCAGAACAAAGTATAGATAAGAAGATATTCAAGCATGTTCCAAAGATATTTTTTGTTATGGCATTTTTAGCGGCAGATGAAGAATACAAAAAATTAATAAAATGGGTTATCAATCAGCTCTCTGATGAAAAGAAGAATCCGATTTATTTCAGAATGCTTTTCTCGTCATTATACTATTTCTTGATTAATGAGTGTCTATTGAAGAAAGATTTCAGCAAAAAGATTTTTGATATCGCTATAAAATATTGCGAAAATTCACTTTATCAACTTGATGCATTAAGAATTATTAATGAAATATTCAAACTGTGCCCTAACAACATGTTCCAGGATGTTGAGATTCAGCAGTTCTTACATGAAGCACAAAAAGGAACTAATGAAGAACAAGAAAATCAAACAAAGAAAACAGAAAATCAGCAGCAAAATATAGAAGAACATCATCAAGTAATTAAACATTCAAAACACAGTCTCAAAGAAATTATAGCAGAATTTGAAAAACTAATGAAAGACAGTGGTGTCGCACCTGATTCAATTAATGACAATCTTAAAGATTTTTACTTGAAAATGCAACCAATTAAGCAAAAAACAAAAGAAGAGGAAGCAAAAAGAATCGAGATTTTGCTTAAATCGTATTTCCTCAAAGAAGCTAAAAACATTCCAACAACAGAAGAAGAGAATGAAGTATATAAAGAGTTTTATGAGGAAGTTAATGCAGAAGATGACGTTCCAGAACCAGTTGAAATTAACTCAATACAAAAGGTTTTTAATGTTATTGATAAATCTCTTGAAACAAAAGATGAACAAATAATTAATATTGCTTGCAGAGTTTTCAATAGCTTTATAGATGTTTTATATAATGAAAAGCTTAATGTATTCGAAAGGAAACTCAACGAAATTAAAACAAATGATCAAAATTTAACACAAATCATTTCAATCATTAAAGCAAAGCTCTCTATCAAACAGAACGATACTCCGAAGTTTACACAACTAATGAATGATATGAATCGCAATATTTTAGATGAAGATGATAATATGGTAAGAGATGATGATTTGGATGAATTCGATTTAGATATTTTTGATTTGTCAATTGCAACATATCTGTTTATGAGTGATACAAAGAGATATGGAAGACAAATTGCTTTAGCTCTCTTCAAGATACAATACTCCAACAAGACTGAGTTTGCTAGATCAATGAAATTGCTCAGAAGAAGCATCAAGAATGCAGATAGCAATGAATCAAATAATGAATCCATTGTTAACATTGTTTGTCAATTCATTCACATTATTATCGATTACTTCCCTGATTTTGTTCCAATGATACCAAGAAAGACGCATATTATGATGTTCTTAGATGCAGGAAAGAAATTCGAATCACTCAAAAATGAATGTGAAGAAATTATCAGCCAACTACATTAATCTTAGTTTTTTTAGATTAATAAAGTATATTATGTTCGTTTAACTAATATAAAAGTATGGTATGTCCTTACTTCTTTCTATTGATATAATCAAAATAGCTGAGATATGATTCTGTATAAAGATGCGATGCAAAATATTTAGAATGATTTTTGATGATTTAGAATTAGTGATTTTGAATAGATAGAAATAGTTTTGATAATTGATGTTTTAGATATATGTTTTGTTTCTGTTGTTGAATGTTATTATAATGATTAAAACTTATAGTTTTATATATGAAGAGTTGAAAATTAACTTCAAAGTCACTTTTAAAAATGGGGGCAAACTCTTACCAACTCATATCAAGATATTCGTATTTGTTTGCTTTCCTCGCTTTTGCATCGAATATTTTAGTGTACTACAAACGTCCTAAAGGCGATATAAAGCAAATTTCGAAATTGATTTTTCATCATTTAGTTATTTTTACGATTTTCAACATTGGTGTGCTCGTGCAGCAGCCATATATCATACAAACATACTTTGATTGCGGATATTCCAAACAAATGATTTTATTTTTGTATTTTTTCCCTTTTCTTCTAAAAAGAGGACTCAAACTGATTGTATCTACAGATAGCGATCGATTTACACCAAAAATTCTCATTTATTTATCGATATTTTCGTACACAATTTCATCTTATCTTCGAACAATTAAATCTTTCCGAACATATTTGATATCGTCGTTCGTAGAAGGCTTCGCAATGTACACTTCCGAGTATTTTATCAATGATGTCGATGTTGGTTATGAAGGATTTTCAATTGAGACTAATCACATTATAGTATTTACGAAATCTATACTGAAAGTCGTTTGCATGGTCATTTCAAGTGTTATTGGCGTAATTGTCATCAAATACTCAAGTTTTAGTTTTATTTTCTATTTTGCAGCAGGTTGTTTCATTGCAGCAATTCCATATTCTATTTTTGTAAATAATGACTTAAAGTTCGTTGTTCAGAAAACTCCAAACAAACGTTCACCTGCTCCACTTCATGTTTTTTATTATCTTTTCTCGATTGCTTATATTGTCATAACAAGCTTCATTCCGTTCATTATTCGTGTCAAGAAACTTAACTGTCCATATTCAGACTTATATAGCTTATTTACATATATTTATTATTTTGCAAACGGAATTTCAGAGTTTGCGCATAAAATTATACCAAAGAACAATCTGATATCATCAACTTCACTAATCGCGATTGCTTCTTTCGTTTTAATGAGTGAATGGATGGACAACAAAAATGCTCAAATCCACGTTATGTGTGTTGGTCTTGTTTTCGCAAATATCGCATATTGCTCTTCAAGAAACATTGTATTCAGATCCACTATAGAGAAATTCTGCATCTATTTAGGAACTGGCTGTTTCCTTTTCTGTTTGTCATACATTGATTACGGACCACTTATTCTCATCAATACTATTTTCATTATTGTTTCTAATTGTTTCTTCTTACTTGCGTTCGTTCAGTAACAGCATGGAATAGATACTTTACTTAATATTAGCTTTATAATATTTGTTTTTATTTTACTTCAATAAACTTATTTATCATTCATTGTTTCTTCAAAAATCATTTTAGTTTTTTGATGTAATAAACAAAACTAAGTGCCTTATCCAGTTTTGATACCGTAGCAAAGCTTTTAATTTATTTATTTATCCTAAATTTTCAACCTTTGCACCACACAATTTTTCCAAATTTTTTCATTTTTGTGCCAAAAAAAGAATTTTATGAAAATGCAAATAAATATTTTAATAGATAGCATTACAGCTCTATATTATTGGCTGATTTAAAATAGAAAATTTCTTATCTAAACCCAAAAAATTGACATTTTTTGTTTTCAGAGTGGATGCAAAAGGTCGAAAATCAAGGGTATATAATATATATAAAGCAGGTTGTTAAATACTAAAGAAAAAATTTAAAATAACAAACAAATGAAAATAAAATTAGTTACGTTTTGAAACCATTCTTCTTACGACTTCTGCTGTATTTGCAACAATTTCTTTGTCGGTTGCTACCTTCGGATCAATTAGCTCAACTTTTGCAGTCATTCTGTATTCGTCGCAGCAATCGACAATAGCGAGTCGAAGATCATCGTGTGCTTCTTTTCCTTTCTTGAACTTAGCTTGAAGATTCTCGTTTTCGTCTTGTAATGTATCAAGCATCTCTTGGATTTGATCAAATTTATCTTCACAAGATAATGAGTTATCAGGCTTCTTATTGAGGATTCCATTGACTCTTTGATAAATAGCTGAAACACGAATTTCTGCATGTTTCTGCTCTTTTTGAGCGTTCTTTGCTTCATCAACGAAAGGTTGCTTCCATTCGTGACCTTTGAGAACGCAAGCTTGGATCATGATATCACTATCTTCGACCTTGAAAGCTTCTGCAAGAGATTTCCTGAACTTGAGATACTTTTCTTCGAGTTTATTATAATCATTTTCTTTCTTATCAATATTCTGGTGGAGATCTTTGAGTTTAGCATCGAGTTCGCTCATCTGCTGATGGCAGACCATTTCGAGTTCATCAAAGAGAACATCGTGATCTGTGGAGTTGCAGAATTGAAGACGAAGTTCTGGATCTTCATTCAAAATTCCAGATAATCTGTGACAAATTTCAGTTAGTTTTTCAGCGAAAGGCATCTTCTTTGTTAACAAAGCCATCTTAGCTGTTCTCTTCTTTGTGGCTGCTTTATGGAGTTCGTTAGCAATATCAGAGTTATTCATTTCGATTGGCTTATTTGTTAACTGTGTATAAGCTTGCTTCAGTTTCTCATTTAATTGATTATCATCGTCCTTTTGTTTCTGGATGACATCATTGAGTTCTTTAATCTTCACTGGAATGTTGTTTAATTTATCGCTGTATGTTCCGGTAGCATCAGGAACAACTTTATCAATGAGTGCTCTGAGATCGTTGATTGCTTTGTCTTTGATTGGACAATTTGGACATTTTTGAATCTTCTTAATCAGCTTTCGAAGAGAATCAACAATACCTGGATCAGATTCATCATAGCCCATCTTATATTCATCCAATATTGCAACAACAGAGCGTCTAAGATATGTTGGATCACCGACGACATTATACCTCTCTAAGATCAATTCATACTCTCTTTTATCACCTTTTAATTTTTCGATTTCTTTCTCGAGATCTTTGATCTTCAGTTTTTCTTGTATAATTTGATCATCACGTGACTTCATTCTCAGCTGTGCTGAATCCATGTTATTCTGTGCCAATTGTTTCTCTTCAGTTATAGTATCCTTTAGAGTCTGAATTGTTTTATTTGCGTTCTTCAGTTTCTTTGTGAGAAGTTCGTTATTGACTCTCAAAGCTTTAATTGCATCTTCTAATATCTCCAAATTTTCTTCGATTTCTGTGTTCAATTTCACGTCTTTGACTAATGTTGGCAATGTTCTATTCATGAAATCGTCGAAGCTCGTGTACATCTTAATAGCACGTTCTGCCATTGTCATTTCTTTCTCTTGTTTCGAATTATTGAATTCTAATTGCGATGGCTTATTCGAAATTGGCACGAGAGGTTTAACAATTGAGAATGGGCCGGCCATCTCCTGAAGTATTGGTGACAAATATCCATTAATTTGATTCTTTAGATTTTGTACCGCTTTCATTTGATCAGTGAATGAAAAACTCGCGGAAAGAATAGAAATCATGTCATTGCAGTATCCAATCACACTTAATTTCATCTTATTGATCTCGGTCGCCGGATGATCGGTAATAACGAAATCGTTAGCGAAGACTGACGATATAACACTGACAAACAGTTTTATATCGTTCTTGAAGGACGTACACATGTCTGTTTCGAAGTGAGGAAATGTTGGCGAGTTAAATAATGAACAAATATTTTGATATAAGTTATCGCAGTTCGTTTGTATTGACAAAACGCCACTTTCGACCATTTTGCTCGGTTTCTTCTGTCGTTCATTGATTGTCTGAATAAAATCGAAAGATGATTTCAAACTTCGGAATTTAATAGTAATTTCTTGGATATGCGGTGGAGGATTGACATCAGCATACTTGTCGATCGTAATGCATATGGAATTCCACGAAGAAGAGAAAAGAGTAAAAGAATCTTTGCATGAAAAGGTGCTTACGAGCTGATGTGTGATTGCTTGACGTCTCACATCTCCTATCGTCGAGTAGTACTGTGTAGCATCGCTGTAAAATTGTGGGAAAGACTCTTGTAAAGCCTTGATTTCAGGCTCTAATTCCGATTTTACTTGAGGAATGACTTGATTTTCCGCGATAACTTTGTGTATAATCGTCTCCAATTTGTCAATCAGCGCCTTTGCTTTTGTCATTGCTTCAACTTCGGCCGAATCTTGCAATAACGAATTTTTTTGTTTCTCCAAATTCGTCTTTGGCATTGGCCCCGACTTCACCTTGGTTATTGTTGGGCTGCCGCCGAATCGTGATTTTCCAACACGACCTCCAGAAGCTCTCATTTTGATTCCAAAAAATTTATAAATTTTGTCTAATATTGCATTTCGCGTTTTTCATGTATTGCTCCTGATGCTACATCTAAATTTTAAAAATTTTGAATTTAACCAGCTATGAAATTGTATTTTTTTTAAACTCAAATTGTAAACAACTTTTATCATTTTCTCTCTAAAATTCTTAATTAGCCAAAAATTAAACAAATGCATTTTAAATAGCAATACATCAAGAATCTATTTATTGCAAAATAATCCAAAAATAAGAACATTTTTCTCGACAAAAAAATTTTTACAGTTATCCATGTTATTCGCATGAAATCATATGGTTTGGAGGGAGTCGATTTCAGTGTAATAGTTAAATTTATTTCAAACAAGACATAGAAATATATTTCATATGAATTTCCTATTTTGGCATTCATAAAAACGACAGTAGATGTGTATTCAGTTCTGTTTCGAAACGCATGATCTTAATGCTTTGGTCCGTAAATAATAATTTCAGGAAGACATGTATAATCTGCTCCCCAGTTCAGCGGAATGTCCATCTCAAAGCTTGTGAACTCAACTTCTGTGTTTAGCTTAACAGAATTTGGTGTTCCTGATTCTTGAAGGAAATCAATTGTATTTGTAGTGTAAACAGGCTGTGTATCGTTCATGAATCTGAAAACTGCTTGTCTAACATTGCAATCTGCTTTTTGCAATTGATTCACAATAATTTCACTTGCAAATGTCGGAACTCTTGCTTTGAACGATAATATTGGGGCTCTAGATTCAATTATGAAGCCTTCTTCTTGTTTTGATAAAATTTCCATCCCAACTCGGCTATTTTTGTATTCTTCTGTACGTTTTCTATCGATTCCTGATAAGTAAAAGTCCTTCTTTTCATCGCCATATTTATGTGGATATTTCTTTTGATTTGAAATTTGTGATTTTAATGCTGTTATTTGTTGTTGCAAATTTTCAAGTGTTTGGAGCTGGTGCTCGATGGAATCTAATTCGGAGTTCAAATCATTATGTGGATCCGCACATTTTACTGTAAAAAAGAGCAAAAAGAACATTATGTCACTTCTCATCCAACAAACACACCCTTTCAATATTTTTTAATGTAGTCACTTTTTACTTTTTTTAAAAAATGTCTGATAAGCCAATGCCGCAAGACTATATCCGCCTCTCCATGGAGAAGAGGGTCAAAGTTAAGATCGTCGAAGGCAGAGAACTCGAGGGAGTCCTCCACGCTTACGATGAACACTACAATATCATTATTGGCGATGTCATAGAGTCAATGTTCGGTCTTGGTGAGAACGGAACATTAATTCCAGTTAACACAAGACATATCGATCTTTTATTCGTTCGCGGTGACAGAATTGTTTCTATTTCAACAATGTAACTGCAGAAATTCATAATAGATATTAGATATTAATGAGGTATATCGATGCAATAATAATTACAAATTTGTTATCTACAAAAAAGTACTTTAACTTAAAAAATATATTTTAAAGTAAATTTTATTATATAATACATTTCCCCAAAGCCATAACCTCCAATTTCCAATCCTACATCCACTTATAAATGACTACTGCAAACAAATTTTTAAATTCCAAAAAAATTAACAAAGAGCAGACAAAAACTAACTCATTATAATACTCCAATGGAATTTCTAGCTGGTTTATAGACTAAGCCATTCTAATTGAAAATACTTTTGAAATTTGATACATTTCTTCAAAAACATCTTATAACATTTATGCTATAGTTTTGCGTGAGTCAGAGATGATACGGTATTTGTTTTAAAACAATTTCCAATAAAAAGTTTATTGAAATCAGTTACAAATTAATATAACGAGTTTTAAATAATAATAAAACGCACTTACTCATCAAGGTACTGTGCGAAGACACTGAGGATGTTAACACGGATCTGAAATTCATCGAGTTTATCTGGTGAAAGAGAGCCAGAATCGAGGAGTTTGTTAAGACGCTCACGCTCCTCTGTGATGAAGGCATCACCCTTCTCGATAACCTCCTTCATAACTGTGACGTAGTACTTAGTACCATCGACCTGCTCCATATCTGAAATGTACTGTGGACGGCGGCCCTTTGTGATGAAGTCTTCGACAATCTGTGAAACTTCATCGATGACGCCTGCTTCTGCGTGAAGGCGACCATTGAGGCCACGCATTGTGCCACAGTAATCGTTAATGAAGTCAATAAGGTCATCAGCTGTCTTGTGGCCTTCGTACTTGATTGGATCTGTCTCATCCTTGCACCAAAGGCGGCAATCTGGCATGAATGTGAGATCGTAGTCCCAGTTGAAGAATTTGTAAAGATCGACATCGATAGCGCAAATCTCGACACGGTCATCGTATCTGAAAGCATCAGCAACCTTACGCATAGCCTCGAGGAAGCCATTATCAGCCTTCTGTGTTGGATTGTAGAACATAGCGAAAACGCAATGTGTCTTGTTGATGAGCTCCTTGAAAACGCGTCCATTTGGCTTTCTTAAAGCAAATGGAAGTTCCTTTCCTCTGGCACCTGTTAAACCTGTTGTCCAGCGAGCGAGAGACTCGTGGGACATACCGCCATCGTATATTGTGACGCCACTCTGATTGTAAAGGCGGACGCTTGGGGTCATTGAAACGCCCATCTTGTAGCAGAAAGAGTGGAATTTGCCGCAGTTAATAGCAGCGACTTTGACGCCTTCGACGCCGTCGAACATCATGGAGAAGAAGTCCCATTGCTCATCGAGAGCGAGAGAAACTGCACGATGTGACGAGAAATAGCGGACAACTGTTGGAATGGGACCGAGGGCTTCGTGCTCGAAGTTGTACGGATTGAGAGATTTGTAGAGAATGTCAGCAGAAAGAGAAAACGCTGAAAAGAAGGAAAACATTAAAATTTTCTTATTGATACAGTTTTGACCAAATTAGATTAATCTAATTTCGCATGATTTTTTATTTGATATCTGGAATTTCTATACTTTGTACTATCCAAATATTAAATTTTTGGATCGATATGATGAAGATTCAATTGATTTTGGATTTTCATCTTCATCATTACTCAAAAATAATGTCAAAATATCCTTTAGATGACCAAAAATGCAAAAATGAAATTCATCAATTTAAATTCATCTCCTTTAGTCACAAGGAAGCAATGATCGACAAAATCATTAGCAACACAGAACCCATCGAAATGTTCGTCATAATGAAATATGAAATGACTTCGAAACAAAATTTCTAAGGAATCAATACAATGAGATTTTATCTCTTGCATAGAGATTTCTTAAATCAAAAAATCACATCTATAAAAAGAGGAACAAGATTCTGTTTCAGCTTTCTCAATGCTTATTAATGGTATCGTTAATGCAACTGTCAATAGCATTACTAAACTGTTTCAGGAGCTCTTCCATGAAGGCGATTTGGCCAAGCTTTCAGAACAAGTCAAACCGGCACCAAAGCTGAAGGAAGCATTAGTCTCTCTGTTGAAGGTTGTTAACTTTGTTATTTCTGAATTAAGGCATTTGAACTCGGATTTGGAATGAGGGTTCCATGTCCCTTTGCATGAACTACCTCCGGTTCCAAAATTTGATGTGCTGTTTAAATGACTGATACAAAATGCTCCATTATTACGAAAGATTGAACTATCACCACAACCCAATGAACTAATATGATATATAGAAGCATTTGAATCAAAAGTACAAATTGAGTTTTCTATCTTTATGAGTTCTCTCAATGCATCTTAAAAAGGAATAAAACTGAAATTCGGCTTAGGATAACTTAATATAAATTGCACCTCCGCATGATGATGTGCCGCAGTCAAAAAACTCAGCATTTGAAAAATTGCAACTTTGTCCAACAATATTGAAAGCACCTCCATAACTGTCTGTACTCAGATCAGAGAATAATGCATTGGAGATGAAAATCATAGATCTCTAAATTCTTTCATAAATAAAGAAAATCTTGAAAATCAGCATGGAAAAGGTTCATATAATATTGCAATAATATTTAGATAAAGATTTATGCATTAATAGATATCTATAAGATTAAAAATGAGCTATGTAATCGTCAAAATTAGAAATAGTGCACTTAACAAACATCTGATTGGATGCATCAATGTGAAATATCAATGCTATGAGATATGTATATCAATTCATATTGTCGATTTTAGAAACATTAGACCATGATTTTACTTCGATTTAATAAATACCGGAGTTGTGCTCCAACGATTTGACAGCTATATCAATGATCATAAGAAGTACAAAAATAAATAACGATTTTATTGGAGCTCCTCGAAAATAATCCCAAAAAGAAAGTGATAATTTGTCGGCAAATGACACAATTTTTGCCGTGGATAACAATTCAAGTTTTTTTCCCTTCATATAACTATTTTTATGTTGATTACTCTTTGATGGCGTAAAATATTTTATCACAAATATTTTCGATTTTAGGTTATCTTGTTTGCATTGTTTAATACTCCAAAAATTATTGTTGTCATTTGCCACTTCAATTTCTTAAAAAAACGATTATTAAGTTTCATCATTGTTTTTAATGTTCTTCTTCCTTGCTGTGAGATCAACAAGCCGCGTCATAGTAAGACATCCTGAACATAAGCGCAATTACGATCTTCCGATCTATATGAGAGATCCAGCAACATGGGAAAGAAACTTCGGTTTTGATGGACCAAGAGATCTTCCAATTTATAAGATGGATCCAGCATTATTGGAACTATGCAGTGTTGTTTTCAGAAATGGTACCTCAAGAAGAGTTCCACGCAGATCCAATGAACTTCTAATTACCATGATGTATCCAGCTGAGTGGGAAATATCGAGCGTTGTTTTCAAGGACTCGGTTTCAAATGACATTTCACAAGCCAAGTGAGAATGCTGGATGAGAGATCCAGATTTTGCTAAACAGTTTTATGATAATCCAGAGGGCATCTCAATGATATTGGACATGGCAGAGCCAGCCTGGATTAAATGTTAATAAAGAAATTTTCTTTATTATTCATATTGTATTGCTATTAACGGTTTATATTTATATTATTCTTGTGATTGCACAGCAATTTATCTTATACAAAATGCAGCATCACACAGAGAGTCATGAATTCGCCTATATAGTGGAAACAAATCAATAACAATCCTTGTTAACGAAAAATAAAAACAATAATTTACAACTAATATTAAAAAAATTATGTCTTTTTGACACCATATTTCGCATACTTTGGTTTGATTTCGCGGCAAGTTTGCATGAACGTAATTGTATTCTCCATATGTCTGGATTCGATTAAATCAGTGAATGACATCTTCGGAATCTGTGGTTTGATGACTCTTGCGGATTTAGGAGGCTCTTTGAGACCAAGAATCACTTTATCAATGAGTTTCTTTCCATCTTCGTTCTGTTCTTCACTCGTATCAAGCATTTCACGTGTTCCTTCGTATGTAAAAATAATTGGAGGTAACTCACGAATAAGAGGTGGCGGGCGCTTAATTTCTTCTTCCTCGCTGTGGTCTTCTTCTTCAACGTGCTGCTCTGGCTTTTGGAAGTGAACTGGATCGATATCAATTGCATGTCCAAACCATGTCTTTGGCTCATTAATCTTCCACTTCCTCATGAGACCGATTGTTCCGATGCAGTTGACTGGATCCATAGTCCACATCTTGACATCCTGGTCGAGGCTTGCTGTAACGAAAACTTTGTCTTGTTCGCTTGCGCACGCATTGATGATTCCCATAGGATGAGGTCTGAATGTGTGGTGTTCTGTGAAACTTCCGTCTGCTTCAACATTCATGATCTTCATGTATCCGTGCATGTTTGAAACATAAATATACGGCATTGTCTTCATAATTGCGATAGATGTGATAGCGCTGCTGATTGACATTCCGAAAACATCAATTGTCTTGATAGGTGTTATGCAGTCCAATCTCATAACGTGAATGCATCCATTCATATCACCAGCCAAAAAAGTATCAGAGCTACTTGGAATATCAGCGGCAGTAGTTGGTTCTCCTGGTAATTGATACTTGATTATAGGATTTTGCTGTGGAACACTCCATAAGAACATTTCCTTCTCAGTGCCGAGTGTAACAATAACTCGTTCTTTGAGAACAGCCATCGATTCAACATTCTCTGAGTGACCAACGAAATTCCTGTGGAAAGCCATTCTATTGCCTTGGATGTCCGCAAACAAAACGACGCTCTTGTTTCCATTAGAGCACAGCAGCTTCCTGTTACCGAATATCTGTGCAAAAAGAAGACAGTGGCATCCTCCTTCTAACTGCGAAGGCTCCATCGTATACAAAATCGAACCTGAGTTTGCTGTAACAATATGGACTAAACCATTACTGTAACCAACAGCGGTTCTTCTTTGTGATGTATCAATTGCAAAGCATGTAACTGTTGCGTCTTTTTCTTCGAGAGTGTACGAGAATTCTTTTTCGCCAGTCAACATATCCCAGCTTGCAATTGTCGCGTGATTATCACATGTTAAAACTTTCTTGAACAGTGTGTTGACGTGTACATTGACGATTGGATTCGTGCACGCTCTTAATCCTGTTCCATTTCCATTTTCAACTTTCCAAGCTGAAACGAAAGCGCCAACAAGATAAAGCATGTCACCAGTGCATAAAGCAGCTGTTGGAGGGCATAATTCATGCTGAAGACCCATGAACCAGTTTCCACAGGGCTCCATGTTAGGAATTCTGTAAAGAGAGAAGAAGTTGTTCTTTGTGATTGTAACAAGAAAAGAAGATTCCGGAGGAAGTGTCGCGATTGTCATTGTTGAAACAAGCTGCGTGTTCGTCTCGACTGTCTGAGAATGAAGAGTTCCTGTTCTCCAGATACCGAAGCAGTGCGAAGGAGTGTTGTAGATGTAGTCCCTCGTGCGGTGTTCGTAGCAGAAACTTGTGATTGGAAGTCTGCTTGGCTCTTTGAAAACTTGCTCGATCGAGAGCTCGTTTGTTTTTAGCGAGAAGTGCCAAATTGCTAACGTGCCGTCTAACGAGCTTGAAGTGAATACATCGAGCTGTGGAATGTAGAGGATCTGAGAAACAGCCTGCGTGTGTACTTTTGCGTGTTTGATCCTCGTCGATGTCCATTCTGATTTTCCGGCCCTGGATCCGCGAACGTGGAAAACCTCAATGCGGCCTTCTTGGTCACCGATGAACAGATACGGATATTCAGGCAAAGACTCCATAGCTGTCGGTGTGTTAAATAATGGAATTCTTCTTCGTTTACAATTCGAAATTGCGAGCCTTGTTTCATCCGAGTTGTAGTGTTGTACTGCGTTGGAGTCAAGTGTCGCTGAAATAAAGTAATTTAGCTTAGTGTGGCTTCTTAAATCGTAAAATATGATTTGTCTGTTTTGTTTCGCGATTGCAAGCTTGAAAATTGAGTCAAGGCAGCAGAAGTCGACGAATTTCTCTATGTCGGTGAAAGTTCTGATTGGAATGCATTCCATGTTCCAAAACGTGAGTGTAGTTTCTGTTAGAGTAATGATTTGCTCAAGAGCGTGAATGTATCGCGCGCGCAAGCACGTGGACGATCTTTTGTTCTTCTGAATTGTCACTTCGTCAGGCGCGAAGAAAGTGAGATTGAGTTTTTTATCGATATTCGAGCCAGTCAAATTTTTCTGGTGCATCATGATGTACGCAACGAGCTCATTCCAACTGATGTTGTAATCTGTGTTTGCATCAATCTGGCTGAAATATTCCGTCATTTGCTCGTCAGAAAGGATGGTATCTTCTATCAAATACCTGAGATTTGACTTGTTCCAGCGGTCCAGAGAGATCTCCAGACAATTAGAATTCGCTGCCTCTTCGAATGCGATTCTTAGCTTCTCGATCCACGTTTTTCCGGGGAGATTGTTGACAATTTGCTCGTGCGTCATATTCATGAGGTTAACTGTCGACGATTCATGTGAATTTTCAGAGGGCACTGCAACGCTTTTCCCCTGAGACATCCAAAAGAACCTAAATTCTCAAAACCGTTTGAAAATTTTAAATGACAATTCAATTTTGTCGGAAAATAAATATTTAAATTGTTATTATTCTAATTTTCAATGCATTATTTGGCATTTTGACAGAATTAGAAAAGTTTACAATGAAAAATTGAGCAGAAATCTCTGTCAGAAAGTCAGAAATCTTATATTTACATTGTCAAAAGTGGTTAATTTACATTGCCAATTGTCAAAAATGGCTGGGTTAATATTCATTTTTCTCCATTTCAAAAGGCTTTCTATAACATTTAACCATTCTGATCTATATCTCAACAAAATTTTATTTTATCCCTTTTGTTTTATATTCATTAGAATTAATTATTTGAGTTAATTTGAATGAGATTTAGATATATTTTATAGTAAAATGTAAATTTTTTCAAAGATAAATTCTTTCTCCTTTGAATATAATTAAATATTTAAAAAGAAATGAGTTTATCAGTGTTAGATTCTTCGAAAATGAGATTGGAAATTATATTTGACATGTAATTTTCTTTTTGTCATGTAAATCAATTTTTAAAATGTCGTTTTTTTTCTTTTTTGTAAAACTTTGTGAAAACAGAGGAAAAATCGAAGAATTCCCGGATTTCACGACTAGTTATACAGGAGAACAAGATTTTGATGCAAACGAAGTTGCTCCTTCACAGAATAATTATGCATATATCACAGCTATTACTGGCGACGACGATATTGAGCACGAAGTTCTAAAATCAACAATGCTCGCGTATTCTCTTTGGTTTATTACACCAAAAGTCGATCGAATTTTGCTTATTTCTACGAAATTCAAAATGCCAGAAGTTCACGAACAGTGTCTTGCTAGACTATATACGAGCGTTTACAGATCGCCTTTTGTTGATTTTAAATGTCCAGGAAAATTATTTAAAGAATCCGATGCGCATCATTGGTTCAAATTAAACGCATGGACAGTAACTTCATACGAAAAGCTTCTTTGGATCAGTCCAAATGTCTTTTTCACAAAGGATCCAACAAGATTATTCCAATACCCGGTCCCTGCTGCTCCTCCGGACTATCAACTCTGGTCAATGTCTGAATATGGTCCAATACACAACTTTGACTTATTACTTTTTAAGCCTTCACTTGATGATTTCTTGAAATTGAAAGAAATGGCCTGTGATTGGATATCTAATCCAGAAAACAGTCAGAAACGCGCTCAAATAGAAGGCACTCCTTACTTAGGAGCATATGATAACGGTTTACTTGAAGAATTTTATAAACACGAAATTAACACGCTTCCGAAATACGCATGCTACGAGATCCCTGGAATCAAGGATGGAGAAGCAGCGACATCAGGAGATGACATTGATCCAAGAATTTTATCATACAGATTCTCCAAAGATCACATGCCATGGGAAACATCAAGCAATCACGTTTCTCAAGCGTGGGCTTATTTATTGAAGAAGATGTTCGATGCACTCGAAGAAGAACCGAACATCAAGGAACAGAACATTTACCCACCTTCAACAAATACATCATTGGACTTGATTTCAAGGAAGCTTCCTCCAGTCCTTAATTTCACATCAACACAATTCTTGGAGACTTTTGTCGAATTTACTCCAATCAGTTTCACTCGTGTTATTGTTAATGCCGTCCTCCTTGGACTCTCAACTCTGTTTGTTATTATTTATGCTGTTGCGAACCCATCTCTCGACCCATATAAAGGTGAAGGTCGTGTTGTTCGCCGTAAAAAAGAATAAAATAGACTTAGTTTTAAAAATTATGCATCACATTCTAAACGCAAAAGAAATCTAGAATTGGAAATAATCTATTGTTCAATCATTACAATTCCTAAATTGAAAATAGAATATAATTATATAATGGCAAAAGAATCATTGTTTCGCAGCATACTTCAGAAAATTGCAGAAACTATAGAAGTAGTGTCCAGCTTTTGCTAGAAAATCGTGTTGAGGCATTTTATTCTATGCAGTATCATTTATGAGTTGCGAGTTTGTATCAAAAAGGTGAAAAAGAAAACAGTTATGCAATTGTAATAAAGTTAGTACTTTATTAACATTTAATCCATGCGGGTGTACCCATGCTCAATGCAGCCATTAATCCATGTGGATTGTTTTCCAATGCTTCCCTGAATAATGGATCTCTCATCCAGCATTCCCACTGTTGCTGCGTAATATCATTTGAAACGGAGTCCTTGAAAACAACGCTCGGTATTTCCCACTCAGCTGGATACATCATATAGATTAGAAGATAATTTGTTTTACGTGGAACTCTCTTTGAGGCACCGTTCCTGAAAACAACGCTGCGTGGCTCTAACAATGTTGGATCCATCATGTAGATCGGTAGGTCGAAATTGCGCTTCTGTTCAGGATGTCTTAAGATGACGCAGCTTGTTGATCTCACAGAAAATAAGAAAACATTTAAAACAATGCCTAAACTTTATAACCGCTCTCTTAAGAAATTGCAGTGGCAAATGACAACAATAGATTTTAGAAAGATTGAAATATTGGTATAATGATGCCTATATGAAAAATACATGAGAAAAAAATTCTGATGTTATCCACGGCAAATGATGGCAAATTTGTCATTTTCTATTTCCCAACGATCTAAAAAGAAATAATTAAATTTAACGAAAAGAAACTGTCGTGCAATCATGTAGCAAACATACGAATAGCCATGAATGAAGAAAACATACTCAATTAAACATACTTCATATATCATGAAAATATATTTATTAACATTTGACCCAGTCTTGTGTACCGAGGCTCAACATAAACCCAACGCTAAGTGGATCTCTTTTGTATGCTTGGCGTAATAATGGACCTCTCATCAAGAACTCCCAACGTGGTTATTCTTTATTATTTGGAAAGATTAAAATATTGAATAAGAACGTCTAATTTTATATATTTGAAAAGTCCATGATACAATTAAAACATTATCTACGACAAATGACGGCAAATTGCCATTGTTTACTTTTCGGATAATTAAAAAGGAATTAAGGCCCGACTTGCATTGGATGTAAACTATTCAAAAATATAACCTTATGAGATGAAATTATACTTTTGCAGGAAGCTTAGAGAAACCTGGTGTGAATTTGAATAAAAAAATTTTATATACCATGCCACTTCTATGTATATGCTAGATGTCTGCGGTATCAGATTTTGATAATTTCATAATTTATTTCAACTTAAAAAAAATTCGCAAAATTCGAGTTCTGATGAATTATTTTAACCTTATTTTGCGCAGCCCTACCTGATCTGTATTTTCATGATTTTCTTTGTTAGATAACAACTAGATTTTTTTTGATCGGGTATACATAGGAGATATCTTCTAATTCCTATTATTTACCTAAGAAACAGAAGGTCGAAATATGCTTAAAAAAGCCGAGACTTGCATGTAAAAGTGATATGTCTGTAAAGGACACTTATGCCAAAATAAGCACACAAAACACATTTGGTTAATGTGTTTTATCTATTGTATCAACAAAAATCATTTATTTATGAGGAATAAAATTTTTCAAAAATTAAAATGTTTTTACATGAGCTCTTACGAATGTATTATGCAATTTAGATACCAACTGTAAGCTTACTAACTCTCAATATCGTTTTGTTAATCAAAATAGAAAAGCAATAATTGATTCAATGTTCAGCTGGTTTTTTATAAGATAATCCGATATGGATATACAAAATGAGCATTCTGCAGTCGGAATTTTTGCTTTATATGCTTATTTCAGTGGGTGCACACAAGGTGTGGAACTCTTTATTTTCAAAACATTTTGGGTTGAAACTTTAGGCATAGCATCTATATGCATATAGGAACAATGTATACATGGATCGCAAATCTAAACGGTATCCCGAGATTTGAAGCAATACAGTCCCCATTATTGATAACATTATTTTAGCGGACAGTTTTCGCTGTATTTAAACACTGAACAGAACGTTTTATCATTTTCAAAGGAGCAATACTACTAACAACAATCCAGAAATAATGTATTTATTGAGTGATTTAGTCTCCGTTATTTATACATCAAAATGATAATCTCGTAATAAAACTAACATTGTTGAAATATTCGCATTTATAAATAATGTCACTTAAATTGGCTATGCTATTTGTTTGGCACTAAGAAAAAGTCAGTTTTCTATCAAATCTTATTTATATGAGGAAAAACTAATATTATATATTGTTGCTCTAAACATGTTGATTTGATTATTTTAATTTTTGTTTTTCAAGAAGTCGATTAATTCAATTTTACTAATATGAAATCAAATTTGCTATAATGTTGTGTAATATCATGCACACATGTACTATTAGCTAATAAAGCAATATTACTCTCTAAAACTCTACTTAATATGTTAATTCCAAATCTAATTTTTTAAATTTAAGGAACTAAAGCCTCTTTTTACAGTTAGACTCCAAATTTGATAGTAATCATTTTAAGCAAAGGTTGTTTTTTAACAAATTTTGATGTTTTCTCCCACTTATTGTAGAAGGAAAAATCATCAAAAAAATTTAAGGTGAATTGTCACTTTTACATGCAAGTTGCCTTAATCTATATTTTTTACATAAACTATACAAATACATATAGAAATATTAATGAAATAATTAAATCATACTATTATAAAAAATCAGAGTAAAAATATTTTTACTTATTCTTTTGGTGGCATTGCTTGTGGAATCTTTCCTAAGCTAGTTGTTGTGACATTGAAATCAACAGCGCCAACTTGTGATTCCATGGACTTCTGCATCTCAACAAACTGCTCAACAATCTGGTTGTGGAGAGGCCTGAAGTCATCCGCGACAACATAGTTGTGAACTGAAATAGCAAAGTTCACAGCCTTCAACTGAGAGACAAACGCTTCCTTCAGCTTTGGTGCCCATTTCACTTGCTCTGGAAGCTTGGCCAAATCGCCTTCAAGGAAGAGCTCCTGGAAGAGTTTCGTACCACCGTTGACAGCTGCGTTAACGATACCGTTAATAAGCATTGAGAACGCTGAAACAGCACTCTTGTCGAATGGAACGTCGTATGTGAGGCATCTCCAGTAGCTGCTTGCTTTCTGTAACAACTCTAGGCTCTTTGCATTTGTATCGAAGACAGCGCACTCAACAGGAGACATAACGCGTGGTCCTGTTGAATTGAGAATCTGTGCGCGTCTAACAATACCCTCGAGTGGATACTGAACTTCGTACTCTGTGATATGTCTGTGGTATTCAGCAATTTCGTTGTACTTCTTTCCTTCGATTCTAACTCTGACTGGGACTTCGCTGTAGAACTTCTTTATGCGACATACAGTGCGTGTCATGACACCAGCTGGACTCTCTTCTGGGCAGTAGCTATCTTCAACGAGTGGCTTAACGTTGAAGATGTAAACATATCCCTTAGAGAAGTCTGCGTTTTCTGGTGGTGGCCTTGGTGAGCATTCAGCAGTCGGGAACTTTTGCTTCATGAATGCAAGCATCTGACCGTTATCGAAGTAACCACCACGTCTGTAGATGAATGTCTTGTTGCGATGGATCTCATCGAAGCAATCACCAAAGAACTTAGCGCCGTAGAATCTATTAAGCTGTGTTCTTTCGATTGTTGTGATTTCCTTCCATGCGCGAGATTCGAGTTCGCAGACTCGCGCAAGTCCTGCATAGTCGTATCTTGGTTCTAACATGCTTCTGAGCTCGTTTGTGCACTCGACAGCGTGCTCAAAGAACTGAGCCTGCATGTAGAGTTCGTAGGCTCTGTTCATCAAAGCGCGCCTTCTCTCGAAAACTGTCTGTGCTGGGAATATTGATTCTGGTCTGCATTCATCATCTGGATTCTTGTCACCCAAGAACTTATTGATGAATGTAAGGACTTCAGCAGCTTCGACATGGTTGTTAAGCGAAATGTGGAGATCATAAAGCATAACAGCGAAGTGTGGGAAGTTGATCATCGCTGATTCTGAGTTCCTGAAGCCTTCAAGAAGGAATATGATTGATGTGACACGCTCATCTTCATATGAAGCGTTTGGTGGATATAAGCTGAGGTTAGCAAGGTTCTGTGAGAACTGGATAAGCTTGGCAACGCTTTGCTTTGCAGATGGCAAAATCTCCGTGATGATGTCGAAGATGGAAACGATTTCTGCCATTCCTTCGACACTCATGACAGCGATAAGGGCATCAACGATTGGCGTCCCGATTGCCTGCATCTTCTTGCCTTCGGCTGTGAAAATCTGGCCGAGAGCCTTCATGATGACCTGCCTAACGCCGGTATCCTTGGAAGAAATGTACATGTGGAACAATGGGATGAAAATGCTGGAATCGAAGTGATAATCCTTTGGCACGTTCTCGATAAGTAATGGAAGAAGGTGAGAAATTGGTGTGAGGTCAATAGCGAACATCTGGCTGTAGATGGCTCTATCGAGTGGAGTGAAGATTTCAAATCTATGAAGGAATTGTCTGTAGAAGCTCGAAATTGTCTTAATAAGAAGGATAACGTCCTTTCTTGTTTCAGAGAATTGATCATCCTGTGAAAGAAGGAAGACTTTGACGAAAGCTGGCACGAGAGCGAACAAAATTGATGGCGAAGCATCATCGACAGCCTTCAGAAGTGTCTCTGTAATATCTGAGAATGTCTTTGCTGGGTTTCCACCATATGTCAAGATTTGCTTAACGCCAAGTGTCATTGAGTAGTAAATATAGAGAATGAGTGGTGTGGAATAATCCGGCTGTCCAATCATCATTGAGAAGAATGGGGATAATTGCTGAATGGCACCAGTGAATGATGATGAAGATCCGAGCATACTGAAGAAGATTGTGACACCAAGTGGAAGAACTTTCTCGACAATGCATGACTTGTAGTCATCTTTAATAACTTCCTTGATAATCTCTGGAAGGAGGCCACGTCTAATTTCTTCGTTCCTGAAGATTTCTGAGTTTGCAAAGTGGTCGAAAACTTTAAGTTTATCGTTGGCAGCTGCTGGTGTTGAACTGAAGGCGATCAAAGCGAAATCGATAACTTCCTTCTTAGAGAAGAATGAGTTCATGAGCTGAAGGAAGTGAGGAAGTGCGCGAATGAGGAACTGACGCTGAACGACGGCCATCTTCTCTGTAGATGAAATTCTCTTGCATGTGGAGTCGAAAACCATCTTAAAGTCCTTCCTGACCTGCTGCTCGTCGACAGCTTGTTTGTTCATCTTAGCGAAGTTGACTGACTCGACAATCACTCTTAAGATGCTTGCGAGAGCACGCTGAATGTTGGCCATGGCACTCTGGATCTGATGATCTTCTGTGTTTGTCGATTCTAAGACTTTAGCAGTGTACTGAAGCAAAGCCTGACCGAGCTTAGCGAGAAATTGATTTTCATTGATGAAATATGCAGAAATAAATGAGTTCAAAACACGCTCTAAGAATGGATCACGAGATGCTGCCTGATCGAGAGCTTTGAGTGTAGAAATGAATGCGTAAAGTGCACGTGATGAATTTCTTTCATCTTCACAAATAATCTTTGATAATTCGAACAAGATCTTGGCACCCCATGGATAGTAGTACTGGACATCATAGATACTGATTTCCTCGAATGTTGCATCTTTATCGGATTTTGTTGTCAAGAGTTTGTAAACATCTGGAACTTTAGTGAATGTTGTGGATATGAGTGAAGATTCGATGTCGATGAAACCTGGATCACCTGGCTCTGAGAAGCACTCTTCGAATGAATGGAAATTAGTGATTTCGGTGCACAATGAAGTGTAATCTGGTGTCTTTGGTGGTTTAATGAGTTTCAGTCTTTTATTTGCCTGGAACTCATACATGCAGCCATTCTTCATATCGAAAAGCGGAATGAAGCAAAATGATGAAATATAAGATTCTTGTGGAGGTCTGTATGATCTCTCAACGAGGAATATAATGAATGAAAAATCTGGGTTCGGGAAGTTCTTTGCATCTAAATCAACTTCCACAACTTCATCAATATCGAGATCCATAGAACCACGCTGAATTGCTGTTACTGTACATGTTGGATCTTTTTCGTATGGGAAGCATGGAATAAATCCATCGTTCTTCGATGAAAGGTCGACGGCACGAATTAAAATTCTTGTTGGTTTAATCTTTGTCTTATGGCGAAGATGGTTGAGTTTGATGTATAACTTGTTTGTGCTGTAGTCAACACCGACGTTAATTGGGTATTTATAAGATCCTAACTTTGAAACAGAGAGATCTCTCGATCTAACGGGTGTTGTTGCTTCATTGCTGTGTTCATAGCTAGAGAACGAAACGCTAACTGTTGGAATATCGATTGCTGGAAGTAATCCTTGCTTATTTTCAAGAATATCGCGATACAATGTTGTTGTCGAAACATCTTTTGCTGTGAAGAATTTGATGTTGTATGTCGTATCATGGCCGAGTTTGAATGGTCTATCTGCCGTCGAAAGATTCTCGATACCGCAGCCTTTGACTTCGGCATAATATGTATTATCGGTCTCAAAGTAGTCCGAGATGACGACAACTAATGCCAAATTGTTGACAATTTTAGGATCTATGTCTGGACAAATGAAGGAGTCCACTGGACGATCTTGGCTCATTATACATTCTTTACATAGCGTTACGTTTGTTTTTGTTGATGTGTTATACAAGAAAAGACGTACATGGAATGGTGTTGGTTGTGGATCCGCGCGAATAGCGAAAGTCAAAACATAAGTCGATTGATATTCATTGTGCAATTTCTTTTCAACTTTTTTAGAAATGGATGCAATTTCGTGGGTTTTCATGAGAGATCCCATTGGATTTCTTTCGAGGACTGGGAAATGGAGGAATTCTCTGAGTTCTTCGATATATTTTGTTAATAAAGAGCGACTCATATCATCTGAAACAGGGAAAGTTCGTTGTATCTTTATGAGCAAATCGAGAATCCTGCAGGAATATGGATCATCTTCCTTCGCAGGAATCAAATAGTTTTGAAATACTTCCTGTGTGAGAGCTGCGAACTCCAAATGTAGCTTTCTGTTGATGATATCGATATCATCCTTGTATTCACCTATGTAACACTTCGGGCAAATACCGAGGCAGCCTGTGTGAACGCATCTCGCGAATACCCAATTGCCACACTCCTTGGAGACCTCAAGGATGTCGTATTGGATGATGCTCAAGTGATATTTCTCTGTGGATGAATAAGGGAAAAGTGCTACTGCTTTGTAGTTGCAATCTTTCCACGTCATTTAGAATTTTTTTGAAATTTCCTGACACTTCATTTTTCGTTTCCTTACTTGCTTCGATTCCCTTTTTTATAAGAATTTGAATTTTCTATTATTTCGAATTATTATATGTATGGTTACATGACAGATGATTTTATCCAAAAAGTGCTATGTTCAAATAAGGTTACTTGTATATTTTGTCTATTTCATGAATATATTCTTCATCATTCTTTTGAGCGATAACTAATATCATCTTTTGAAACAAGCTCGTATTGCCAGCATTGCTAAATCTTGGAAACTTTAGTTTTTGAATGCATCACACATAAGATGGATGTTTAAGCAAAATTGAAACTGCGAAACATAGATACATATTTTCAAGTACATCGAGCTGCAAAACAGCTTCTTCTGTTGCAACAAGTGATCAACTCAAAATCTCTCATAAATCGAGACAAGGTGGCAAGTTTGCATAACAGAAAAGAAAACAAAAACTCAACTTAAACATATCTCTTAATGTTTTCGAAAAGTTGGTGGAAAAATTACAAAAATATGACTTTTATCATTTTTCATATTTTGGATGTCGGGAATTCAACCTAATTGGAAGTCCATTGCTTCAAATATCGACAATTACATACATGACGATAATTTCTACAAATCACGCAGTTCCTCAGATTTATCGAAAATCCTCATTTTGCTTTTTTGAGTGTTGAACAGTTTTACGAGTTTTTCGTCAATTGCTCATATCACCACAACGATTCTACAATGTTCGAACTTCTGAAGCACATCATTGTGAAACACTCTGGAAGTTTTCAAGAAATTCAAGAAATTTTTAGAGCACTTTTAACAGTTTTCAACATTCCTATATTCTATTCTATATTTGAGAGTCTTATTCGAATGCACTCATCATCAGATCAAAATTTATCAAATTCCAACTTAGCTTCAAAGATTTCAGGGCTTGAAAATACTTTTAATCACCAAAATGAAGAAATGCAGTCCAAATTAAAAGATATTCAGTCCAGAATCTTCAACGATATTGACAGGCGCCTTCAGCATATTGAGACAATTATAATTAATCCAAACATAACATCTTTGAAATCATTCATAAAGACAACAGCGAATTTTGATCAAATATATCAAATTTTTGAACAAATCACAGAGCAGAATGATGTAGAAGCATGCAAATACAGAATTCAAGAAAAGTATCATGAAGTCCTGCAAGGTCGTGAAACAATTTTTACGAAGATAGCTATTCGCCTTGATTTTGCTATGTCAAAATTGATGGTTCAAAGTGGTGCAGATCCATTTGCTAAAGATGGCGGTGGATACACCATTCTATATCGGTATTGTTCAAGAGATCATTTGGAAGCAGTCAAATATTTTTCCAATCTTCCAAACTCCAATATTAATGTAAAATGTGCTGGTGGTAATTGGACACCTTTAATGGAAGCTATTGCTGCTGGAAAATATGAAGTTTGTGAATATCTCATTTCAAGAGCAGAAATTGATCTTAATGCAACGAATTCTAACGGCGAAACAGCTTTATCTTTAGCACAAAACTGTCATATCAAAACTCTTCTTATATCAAAAGGTGCGAAATAGCACAATATATAATACACATAATCCTCCGACTCTCAATTGTGCATTATGCTGTAACAATGATGGAGATATAGATTGTAATAGTACTGATCTGAATTCTCATCAAAATAATCAGATTATATTCATGGCTTGTCTAAAATTGATACGTAAGTCGGCGAAACTCGTTTTTTAACTCACTGGATTAACATTTTGCTAAGTTATTGAACCCCAATGTATAAAATCCTGTTGTGCATGATATATTAAAGAATTAGCTTACAAAGTCTATATTTCATTAAAATATTAGATATATCTTGCATCAAAAACATTGATTTGCCATGATGTGCTTTACTCATTATAATATATTATATTCACATTATATAGCATTTTTATAACGTAAAATATGTTGTTGTCGATGATAAATATATAAATCTAATCACAAATATGCTTTTTTAGCTTTTTTTTGAAAAAAAGTATTCCAAGTGTTCACACATAAGCTCTGTGTGTTATTCTTCTCAATTTAATAAACTTGTCAAATTTAGCCCCGCAAAAAAGAGTCATCATTATTTTTGGGAGAATAACACACATAGCTTATGTGTGAACACTTGGAATACTTTTTTTCAAAAAAAAAGCTAAAAAAGCATATTTGTGATTAGATTTATATATTTATCATCGACAACAACATATTTTACGTTATAAAAATGCTATATAATGTGAATATAATATATTATAATGAGTAAAGCACATCATGGCAAATCAATGTTTTTGATGCAAGATATATCTAATATTTTAATGAAATATAGACTTTGTAAGCTAATTCTTTAATATATCATGCACAACAGGATTTTATACATTGGGGTTCAATAACTTAGCAAAATGTTAATCCAGTGAGTTAAAAAACGAGTTTCACCGACTTTGCGTATAAAAATTTAATTGCCCTTATATTCATTGTCTAAAAAATGATGTTTTTCTTTATCAATTCATTATTTCGAAATAAAAGTCACTTCACAGAATAAACATAGTAATATACTATCTTTCTATGTTGCTAAAATATGATTATACTCTTTAAATATTCCTAAAAAATCACTTTTTAACCTCCGAGTTAACATGATTTATTGAAGAAATTTTTGATGCCCAAAAAGAATTGAATTTGATTTCTGGATAAGAATAAAGAGGTGATAGAAATTCAAAGATTTTTTTTCTAAAATCTTTGTCAAAAATATTTGATGGATTATAAAGATGATAACCTGGCTGAGACTCAATCAGAAAAAGCGAAGAAAGTCAATGGCCTGGTTGATGCTGATGAGCAAGCAGTGACAAGCTTTATAGAAATCGTAGACACAATTGATAAAACAGAAGACAAAGAAGTTCTCGATAATTTAGCATGTGAGTTATGGAAATGTTTCAAATCAAAAACTCATGAACATGAAATTAAATCTCTAATTACACCAGAAGTAGTAAATTCGATCTTAAAATTGATAGATTATACAGAGAAGATTGATTGTTTTCCATGTATTTCGTGTCTAGATCACTCAATAATACTATGTGAAGAATCAATTCCTCATATAATGCAATCTAACATTTTCAACAAATTAGATTTTTTGCTTATTCATGCCCTCGAGTTAAATCAAATGGATAAATATAATATGTACGGTACAATAATAAGAATAGTTCGGAATTGTTCACAATCTGAAACTTCAATTTCACAATACATCGTAAATCACTCTTTATTCATTCATATTGTAGAAAACTTTACTTATTTCGTCAATCAAGAGATTTTAGAAACTGATAACACATATATTACCGATACTTTAACAATGTTATTAGATTGTATTATCGCTTTTGATACATCAGTCCTTGATCTACCAATAGAATTAGTAGAAAGAGTTTCTGAACTGATTGTTACTGTGATACAGAACAAAATTTATTTTCTATTTCCAAAAGTCCAAGAATACTTATCAGATTTACTTGGTGTATATGACGAACTTTTTCAAAAGATGTATAAAGTATATGATGCTATACTAGAATTCATAAATAACGAGATAGATGATGTGACCATGGACGAAAGGCCTTCTGGAAATGAAATATACCCACTTTTAGCAAGCCTAACCACTCTACTTCAATATGCATTTAGCAAAACTTCATTTCTTGGTGATTTCAAATATTTAATCAATTTTGCTATTCATATATCGAAAGAAATTGATTACGATGCACTTTTCTATTATGCATTTCTCCACAAAGGAATCATGTGTGAAGAGAACTCTGAAAACGTAAATGAAGCATTTTATCTATTGGGAGCAAAAACAATCTTTGATAACCAGATCTCAACGGATATAGATCTTGGTGAAGTTCTTAGTATGTGTTCTGATGTGCAAGATTGTATGATCGATGGAAAAACCGCTTTTTCTGCATTTTTGTTTTCATATCTTCTTTTAGCACCAGAATGCATATTAGAAGTTC
The DNA here is from genome assembly GCA_023091735.1 of Trichomonas tenax. NCBI lineage: Eukaryota > Parabasalia > Trichomonadida > Trichomonadidae > Trichomonas > Trichomonas tenax. The sequence goes on from JALKBU010000035.1 coordinate 101,210, forward strand.
TATTCCAAGACAACCAAATCGGCGATTTCTTGATATCACTTGAAGGCCTTTCGATCAAAACATCTAAATTAATTATTGATGTTTTGAACCGATTCATTAACGTGATAGGTATACAATACTTCCAGCTTGAGGGCTACACTTATATGATGGAAGTTGCAGCTCCAGAATTCCTTGAAGAAGCACTTGAATTAGAATTAGATTGGCGAATCGAAACTCTGCTTCAGTACTATGACTGATTTTGTTTTTTCTTATAGAGTTAATAAATGTTTGTATTAATGCTTATTTTCAATGCGAAAAAAAGATGCCATAAATCGATGGCTTGATTTTCATCGAAAAGCGATTAATTTTTGTGAATTTTTGGTGTGTTAACTTTCTAGCGATGACATCCGCCAAAGAGAGTGCTTGAAACAAAAACTTGATCGTAACATTTTCAAAAAACATATATACAATATTAATATTTAGAACATATATTAGTCCTTAGCCGCAGAAGCTGATGCGGATATGGCATCAGTGAGAAGTGGTGTTTCATTCATAGAATGATGATGAGCTTTACGTCTGATTGTATAAACAAGGCAGATTGCAAGAAGGATGGCCTGCTGGATAGCGGCAACAAAGATTGGAAGCCATGTTGTCCAGTGATCTTTGTTAGCGAACGCCATGAAAGATACATTGAGAAGGCCTCCTGGTGCCTGGATTGCAAGCAAGAGCATAGACAACGATCCTGGGCCCTTAATCTTGCATGTAGTAATCATTTGCGGAATATATTGACAAACGGCGAAAATACCACCGATGGCACCAAGAACTGTTCCATAGTAACGAAGTACATAGCAAGAGAAACCGTAGAGTGTTCCGAAAATTATAAACACCATTTCGGAAACAATATCAGCGATGAAAAGTATCATTGTGATAGAAATCTGGAACTTCCTCTCGAGTGTGATCGCACTCATTGGTCTTGAGCTACGCGGCTGCTTATCGAAGTAAATAAAGTTAAGAAAAACGTTTGCTAAATACATGTACCAGAGCAAGAAAAGGTTAAAGAACGTAACAAGTCGAGGCATGTATGCTGTAAATGGCGAATGAATCACACCGACAAAATCAGCCGAATGTAATGCAAGATAATTCACAAAATTTATGATCTGCCCGTAGCTGATCATGCACATAGTCAGTGTGTTCATTCCAAAATTGGATCTTCTGGCAATAAATTTTTGTAGCTGCGGAATAACAGAAACAATTGTTCCTGTTCCTACGCCAATGCCCACGAGAAGCCACGGAATGGCGATCTTATGGTAGCATTTGCTGTAATCTGTGAATCCTGCAAAACTATAATCATAGCCAAGAAAGGTATCCATGTAAACACAAAAATTATTCTAATCTAAATAAATCTGACATGTAAATCAATTTTCTTCAAACGGTTTGACAATTTTTTTCTTTCATAATTTTTTTTTCTATGCAAGCTGATAATTCAACTACATTTCGTGCTGTGACTATTGGAGAAAGTTCTGTTGGCAAGACATGCTTAGTCAACAGGTTCATTCGCAATAAATTCAACATGGCAGAGGCAAATACCGTCGGCGCAATCTACGACACATATACAGAACGTCGTGGCGACCAATCTATCGAAGTTCAAATTTGGGATACGGCCGGGCAAGAAAAATTCCGAAGTTTAGCGCCCGTTTACTATAGAGGTGCGGATGCTGCTGTTGTCGTTTTTGATATGAGCAAACGTTCAACATTTTCAACCATTCAATCGTGGATCGATGACTTCAAGGCGGTCGCTGGCGAGCAGAATGCCGTTTTAATTGTCGGAAATAAAGTTGATCTCGCTGATCAGTTGCAAATTACCCAAATGGAAGCTCTTGAGTGGGCTACAGCACATGGCTGTCGTTTCTTCGTGACATCTGCTAAAACTGGCGAAGGCGTTAGAGATTTATTTACGGCTCTCGTTGATATCCTTATATCCAAGAGGAGTGAGGAGGAAGTTGCCGGTGTTACACTTACTAAACGCAAAAGCAATGATGGCGAAAAGAAATGCGCGTGTTAACTGAATTTTTATTCATCACACGCTGAAATTAATTTATTCTTATGTATAAAAGCATTCATCTTTCTCATCTACGTCTCTTTTACTGATGTTTCCACTGCTTAATTGCAGGAATGGACATATTTTTTGAGTATTTTCGATATTCAATTTGCTAAAACCTCAAAACAATTTTGGTACCGCTATAATTTCACGAAGGGGAACTGCTGAATATGTTGTTACTGACCAATTCAGAAACTCTTATTATTCGATATCAGCCTTAACTTGAGTCACTCGGCTCAACCATTGTGATTTCAATCCCTAACGTGTACGGCGGCATATGGAGGCCCTTCACGCTGAGTGTGAATGATAAACAAGGATGACAGAATTTATTAATTCATTTTTGATGTGGAAATAACAGACGAACTATTAATTAGCTATTTCACCGATTTATTTTTGTTAAAAAAATTAAAATCTGATTAAATTTTAAAATTCAAAATCATTTTAGAACAATTTGTTATTCTATTTTTAACAACAGTTAAAAACAAGAGCAAACAAGAATGCACGAATAGCAAAACCAGTTCACATGGATACAATACATTCAATATCATCATCCATGCTCAGATATGGAAAAATTGGTCTCCAAAATTATGCGCCATAAGTGGCCATGATTCTCATAGAAAGCACAATGATGTTACATACAGCTCATTTATTAACAGCAATAGCTTCTACACAGAAACATTATTTCATTTTAAAAATTTAATTTAAGAAGATAAGTAAACAATGAAATTTCACCTTAAATCCACTATCAATGTACTTTGGCAATGATACAATTTTCAAATTCTTTTTAAATTTTACAATGTACGCTTAATTATTATTTCAAACTAATCAAAATTAATGAATAATAGCGAAAGCTATTATTCTTAAATTTTTCTAGTAGAATACTTTAATATATACCAATCGCAAACTAAAAATTCATGCATTACATAATATATAAAATGTTAGTCTAGCAAATCGATATATATCAAGTATATGTTATAATTTCTATCATAAATTACCCAATAAAGCACAAATTTTTAACACCATATTAAATGGAATTAAAATATAGAATTATTGAAGCAAATTATGATAGAGAACTATATGAGTAAATAAATAATAAAAAAGCAAGGATACCTTCTAATAAATGATATTAAATCATATTAAATCGAGGTTGTTGGTTAATAACATAGAATGAAGTTCATTTATTGCTTTTTATGGCCAAGTTTTGCAAGGATTTGGTCGCGGCCCGAACGACGAAGCTCGATTAAGGTTTTACGAGCTTTATCCATCTTCAGTTTCGTGATCACAACGTTAGATGGATGAACAGGGAAGGTAACGGTCTGTCCGTTAATCTTCTCTGTTGTGAACGAATCAACATAAATACGCATTTCGGTCAGGCTAACATCTGTTACCTTTCCGATGCGGTTCTGTTGACGTCCTGAGAAAATCTGTACTTCATCATCACGACGAATAGGAAGGCGCTTGATGCCGTAAGACTCCTGGAGCTCCTTAGAAAGTGGAGCAGACATGGCCCTATGCTTAGCGTCCTTATTAGCGTTGAAGTATGATTTTCTCACCTTGCGCGCTTGACTGGAGACAAATGGATTGGTCTTTGCCATTTTAATTATGTCACATTTCTCTGGCCATGGTCGAGTGATTTTGGTTGTCAGATTCTTCATTATGACATGTAAAAATATATTTTTGACCTTTTAACCATTTTGCCATTTAACAGCATTTGGAACTCTTAATACCTCATAAATGTATCGATTGTTCTGAAGTTTTAAGTTTAAATATTAATCTTAAATGAATTTGATTTGTCATATTTTAAAATAGTTAATAAAATTATTCCAAGCCTGCACACAGTCAGTATTCATCTTTCTGAACTTATATTCGAACAATGTATGTTTTATATATTTTCAAAATTTTGAAAATCATATTATTTCGAGGTCCCTAAAAAGAGAATAGATTTGATTTTGGAAAATTAAGAGATACATTGATTTTTATGTATAAATTTTATTTATATTTTTATGTTCCGCAATCGGCTCCTTTCGAACTACTCTCGAAAGGAGCTGGAAGACATTTTCATCGAAGAGTGTAAGTCTCTTGACAGTCTTGTAACAGAACTTTTCGATGTAGAAAGAGAATTAGATAAATATAAAACGAAAGATCAAGTGATTGAGGGTCAAATGGAACAAGAAAATCAACAGGAATTAGAAATTAAAGGTAAAGATATTCCAAAACTCAATAAAAAGATTAAAAAAGAAATTCGAAATTTATTATTCAAGATTGACGAATTAGATTTACAGTTAAGAAGAGCAGAAGTTACAAGAAATGAAGAATTACGTGAATTAAACTACTTTAGATCGTTCTTTGTCTTTCCAAATAAAAAGTATCGATTGGATGATTTTGAACAACATTCTCCAATTCAACAAAAGCAGGATGTTATCGAAGAGCTAGAAGAATTGTTCAAATCAAGCAAAGATTGGAACTATAAAAGTCAATATTTAGCAGGAATTCAGTTAATGAAATTAGATCTTGATTCTGCAATATCATACTTTGAGAAAATGAATCCAGGTGACAATGGTGAACTTGTTTTCAAAGAGAAGAAACTTAAAGATCAAATTTTCGATTTAGATCATGAAATTCTCAAGCTTCAGGAAGAAATAGACAAGAAGAAGCAAGCCAAAAAGAAGATTAAAGCAAAGGTTAATGATGCTGAAGATAAACTTAATGAGTTGATAGAAAAACGAAGAGATCATGATTTAGAGAAAACAACATTGGAAAATAAGATAAAAAAGCTTGAGTCACAACTTGCTGATGTGGAAGATCTTCAAAATCAAATCAACAAACTTGAAACAGAAAAACTGGAAATTAAATCGGATATTGGCTCAAAAAAATGCAGAATTGCAAGAAGTGTTGGTATTAACATCATCAACAATAACATTAAAACAATGAATGATGACATAGAAATCAATGAATTGCGTAGAAGAAATCAAAAATTAAAAGATTCGATTGCTGAATCACAAGCTGTCGTTGATCATTATAAAAAAGAACTGGAAAAGGCAAAGAAGTCAATTGAAGAAGCCGGAAATTCAATTAAGACATTGAAATCAGAGTACTCGTCATTGAGAGATCGATTTTACACAGCATATTCTCAGTGTCCAGAAAATCCATTTGAAAATCAAAATTTCATTTACTTCATATATGATATGATGCAGGAAGGAATGACTCTGGAGAATGTATTAGATATTATTCGTCAAATAGAGATACTTGAAAAGAAGGTGAAAGTTGCTGATGAGAAAATAGCGAGAATGACTCGAGTGAGAAAAATCCTCAATAAGCAACTTTACGAAATAACTGAAGCACAGAGAGTGAGATACAATGACTTTCAGGATCAAATTGCTATTACTCAGACTAATGACATTTATCTATTCGACCATCAAACAGCAGTTTTGTTCGCTATTACTGACACATTTCTTGCAATTCATCCACGTGAATCAGTGTGCTTGCACATAGAGTTTAACAACAGCACAGCCAACACACAGATGTTCCATGCTGCTTCATCGATAGAAGAAATGCAAATAGTGTTCACTTGTGATAAACAAGGCTTAGTTTTTGATATTGTTTCTAATGGCGCGACCATATCTTTATATCACCAAAACGGACATCTATTGGGTTCCACTAAGGTAGATATAACTCCTTTAGTTGCCGAGCAAGATGTTGTCGTATCAGTTCAGATATTATCAAATGCTAATTCTTGTTTATGTGCATTTCACTTGAATATCAAACTACTATCACCATTGCAGTAACTTATAGTATATATTTTGTTTGTAAATAATAAATTTCGGTATAGATATAAATTAAATCTTTTTCTTTCTGTTGTTAATCTCAATTCCAGACACTATCATTATGATTAGAGGAGAGAAGTTTTGGATATATTCAAAAGCATTTTGTTCTAATATATGTTTTTTTGTCTTATATTAAATGATTTTTTGATTTTATATGATTTCCGAACCCAGAAGGTTCCAATGAATATAAAATCGAAATGTATGAATGTTTTTTTGATAGACCGTTGCAAATCATTGTTCCGTAAATAACCTATTGTTTTCATTGTTTTTAAGAACACGGACACAGAAAAGTGCTTGTATTTCAATGAATTTAAACGATATCAATACGATATCTCATGTACATAATGAAAAGGACATAATTTATATATTTAGTATGGTAAAATCCGTAAAAATCATTCAGACAATGATAATTTTCATAATTATCTATTAAATATATATATATTCATGCACATTCAATTCAATTTTTCTGAGCTTTCAAATGAATAATGCTCTATTAGGTATATATTAATTGAAGGCGCATGAATAGAAAATACTTGACTTTTTTTGGAATTTTCCATTACATCATATATATTATTTCCATATTTTTTAATAAAAACATAGTTTTAATCGAGTAAATTTTGAGATACTCGAATCGAAAATTATTTTTCAATTATAGTAACAGGTTAGATATCCATTCTGTGTGCTGAATCTGAATATCGCAATTATTTTTTCCTAAAGCGTGTTTCACTAATGTCTTTCAACAAAATAATTAATGAAAAAATTCTTTCATCTCAATTTTTCAATAAGGTACCAAAATCAATTGTTCTGTCTAATTCTTTCATAACCTACGGACTTTTTAAAGTTCAATAAGTTTTAGGTGGGCGGCTGAGCCGTTTTGAGAATTGAGCGAAGCTCAATTCTCAAAACGGCGCAAAAAAAGAAAAGAAAAAAGAGTATTTTTTTTTCTATACTCATGCTCCTTTTTAGAATAAGGTTTCCCCATTTTCTTTCATTTTCCTTACAAGTTACTTGAACTTTCAAAAATCAGCAAAATTCAACTCTAGCTATTTCGTATCTATCATCCATTTGGATATATATGTTTGATTTCGGAGCTCAGTCGCTGCAATTTTATATCTTTTAAATATATTTACACCTTCATCTCATTTATTTCTATAAATTACTTTAGAGTCTCATCGAGCATGATATATATTCGCATATGTCATTACATAGTACTTCATATTTCCAATACTCATGTAGATCTTGCTGATAACCTTATTTATATCTCGAATTTTCACAATTTTTGCAATTTTTATCAAAACGAAACTGACATGTAAACTTTACATGACATAGTGTTTTTAGCACGAACATAACATAACGTTAAATGTTTTTATTATTGTACAATAATCCCATTGAATATAGTGGAAGTTAGATTAACTTGAAGACTTTAAAATGTGATTATATTTTAAAATCAAACAGGACGATATACTAGTATTATTGTTCTTTCCTGGAACTTTTTGCCTTAACTTTTAGCATGTCCCTGTAGTTTCACTTTTCCAAATATATCTTCGATAAAATTCGAAGTTTTTATCAAAAACATTTTTGGTTATATTCTTGGTCAATCAAGCTTAAGCTATTCAAGTGCACTCATAGCCGGACAGAACTGTCTTCTAATAATACATTGTTAACTCATAATAGTAAATAAGAAAATATCTATATTTTTAAATATCATTTTATATACTACTGACACATCACTGAATGGAATACAATGATACGCATATACCATCTGCTGTCTTTTTGTTGATTTAATTTGTGGATCAACATAAGCGACAATAGTAATATCCAACGGGATAGTGTGTATTCCTATCGTCACTTAAGCATATTGATCATACTGGCAATGTTGTCTGTGGACATTCGAAGTCAATAAAGTCCAACACGAAACATTTCCACAAAAGTGACAGAGGCAACCCCTCAATTTTCACCTTTTCCCTTCAAAAGCAATGTAAATATTAGAAAAAAATCTGACGTTTTGTGTAACACTTTCGTGCAACTCCATATTGGAGGCACTTTAGAAGATTTTTACTCGACAGTGATGCATCAGGGGATGCTGCAAAAGCATTTTGAGCACTTTGGATGTGCGCATTATCTATCCATCGCATAGCGAATAAGTGATTGCGCACATTTTATGCTCAAACAAGGCTTTAGAGCGTGCAGTGGGCAACAAGCACCATTGTCTACGTAAATTAGGGCTGATTGCTCGTCCTTTTCGCCCAAATAGAGAGGCGAAACGAAATTAGGGCAAATAGGCCTGCACTTAGTAAAACATCAGTTTCTAAATAGTTGGAGCCAACAACTCAACTTTATCACTCTCACGAGCAACTTTTTTTTCGGCGATCTGATTTGGAAGCAAATTAGGGGCAACGCCTCTAAATAGTAGGGAGCCCTGCTATGCAATGGAAGAGGAAGCTATTTGTCCGTAGAGATTTCTGTCTTCAATGGGGTCCTCTCGGTAAAATTGAGCTCTCCATAGCATGAATGGATTTGACGGGATTTTTTGAGAAAATAATCAAAAAATTGGTTTTGGCGGGATTTATTGATAAAAATGTCTTTCTTGTCGTATGGAGGCTAATTTTTTCATATCATTAACGAGAAAGCTCCATCTCACATTTTGATTTTTTTTGAATGGAAGTGTTTCGTGTCCCACTTTACACCTCTATCAAAATGCTTGTCATTTATATCATTTTTTGTTCAATTTTTATTAAATATAGGTGAAATAGATTAAGGAAATCCTAAATCGATAAGAAAATTGGGAAATATTTTTCACTTCATTAATTTTCTTTATTTGAGAGCCCAATGATCGGGAATGTCACTTTTGATATTAAATTTCAAGTTTTTAAATTGTTACTCATGATAATAGCCCTCCTCTTCTATAAGTATTCTTTCACTGGTAATAACGTGAAAGAATACGATGTGGGCTCGTTCATGTTTTCTAGCGAAGGGACAATCTTCGTTAACTTCAGCGATTTTAAGCCTTCATTCGTTTCATATCGTTTGGAGCTTTGCCGTGTTAAATTGTTCACGACTACTAATAAGTGCGAGTACTACCCTCAACAGATATACCAAGGATCAACTTATTTTTATCTTAATCCAAAATCTGGAGTTTACAAAATTAAGCTTATGCCTCAAAAACAAAACTTCAAATCATCAGAATCTTTTACTGTTATATTCAAAAACGGAACGCTCTTTTATGACATCCGAGATATTTATCTGTTAGGTTTGCTTATCTTTTTGATCATGATAGCGTTGGTCTTCCTTATAGTTTACATGAGCCACGTCAGCGGATATATCAAGAAACTTCACTCAACTGTCATTTTTTCAAACATAGGTTTGACACTGTGCTGCGCACTGCTTTCAACGAGATACATTGTTCTAATATTTACTGGTTTGGACATTTTTCCACATCAAATATCATTCATTTTCCATAGTTTTGCATTTTCTCTAGTTTTATTTGCCTTATCTGCATTTTCCATGGCATCAACATATTCAGGTATATTCCCTACGTATTGTACCAAGTTCTGGTATTTACTCTGCTACATTTTGGATGGCACATTAATTTTCGCATCACAAGCATGGGTTAAGAATCGCTGGGATGTATTGGCAATCGCAATTATTACGACAATAGCTATATTATTAATGTCAACTCTTCTTCGTCTTAAATCTCGTTATGATTTCATGACAACATTCAACTTAAATTGGCCAAAAGAGATACAGAACCTCTCGTTTGACTGTTTAGTTACGTTATACGTCACAATCATTCTCTACGATATAATCCTCTTTTTTAGATTGTTTTTAGACGATTTCATGCATGTTTACATTGGAGTGTCTATGCTTATTTTCTCAATTGGTCTGTTTTGTGTTGTTATTTTCTCGAATAGAAGATTAGATCTTATTATTCTAAATGGAAAGCCTCTTCTAACTGTTTAATTATATTCTGTAATTATTTAATGTTTGTTTTGTATGTAAATATATAGCTTGTTAATAATATAACTCTATAATTTTTAATCTCTATTTTTAAAGAATCTTTGTAGAATTGATTCTGCGTATTTGATAATAAAATCAGATTCATTATCATTGACAATGTCAATGAGAGACTCAGCACAATCAAATTCTACTTGATGGGTCAACAGTATTTCTGTTATTCTTAAGGTTGACCTAAGAATTTGTTCATCTTCAAGTTGCAAGCAATATAATACTGTATGAGTGATCTGTTCAACAATATGTAAGAAAGGAGGGTTCTCTTGATACTTGTCGATTGCCAATAAAACAAACTTAAGAAGAACTTTGTGTGTTGCATCATTAGCTTGAGAGACAGACCAATTTGAAAATAAATCTGATTGATAAAACAAAACTAATAAATCAGGATCATAAGTGCATAAGCTATATAAACATTCAAGTATTGGACCATTGGACAATAGGAAATTATGCATTATATCATTCTGTAGTGTCTCCATCAGCCTATCAAATAAGCCATTCTGCATCAAAAACTCGAAGCGATCTTGATGCTGACAAATCGGGTTTAAAATCAATGCAGCAGACTTGTGACATGAATATGATGGAGATGATATTAATTTGATGAATGCCATTATATCCTCTTCCCTTAGTTCCGATAAGAAATTGGGGAATTTTTGAATTAAATCAGCTAAATGTTCAATTGCTTTTTCAGCGATATCTAATGGTGTGTCAAGCAATAGTATCAGTAAATCGAACAGTTTTTGGTATCTTGCTGGTAATTGATTAATCGATTTCGATATTTTCATAATTTTATCAAGAATATCATTGACAAGTTCCATGTCTTCTTCAATGTCTAAATTATATATCATGAATAAGAGATTATTCTGTAAATATTCTAATATCAAAACGGTGTCTCCATATTCTTTGTTTCTTTGAACATCGTCACAAACGTGTCCTATTATCTCCAAAATATGATTAACAACAGTAACATTGGCTCCTTCTTCCAACCACATAGAAATATAAGGTAAAATCTTTGTGTGGCATATATTTAAAAATGGTTGCTTGAGAAATTTAACGGCAAGCTCAACACAAATCATAATGTATTCCTTAAAATCATCATCTTCACCAACATTTTCAAGGCTTAAGTCAGCTTCATCCAATATTCGTTGAGATGTAGTTTCAGGAAGTTTGGGGAACAACAATTCATCGAAATAGTTAACAAGAACTAACCATGTGTTGCGTGTCGGCGATAGATGGATGCCATCAAGCAAAAAATTGATTTCAGCAATAGCATCTTCGCCAAAAACAACTTTCTCGCTCATAATAAAAATTTTGCCATAAAACTCAAAATATATGCTCTCCATAGATCATAATATCCAAATTTTAAATAAAATTGGGGATCACAATAATTGAGGCCTTAAAAATTGTAAAAGTGACAATCTGTGTATGAGTGAAAATAGCCGATTTAGCCAAACTTCGAGGTTAGTGACTGCAAGTTCACCGAACGATATTGGCTACAAGTGGAAGTTTTTTCGATTTTCGGCAATTTTGAAGAATATATCGATCAGATACACAGGATTAAGTGCATTTTCGATATTTTTTCAACTTTTCATCACCGCGCTAATCACAGTATACCCGTACATCTGGGCAAATCAAACTGATCCAAATTCGACTGTTACAGATTTAACTTATTTTCCAAATTGCAAAGCATTACAAAAATACATACCTGGCGTTATTTCGATCGAACTGGCAAATATAATTTCTTTTGTTTTAATAATCATTCCTGTAATTTCATTTATTTTATGTTTCTATAATCCCGATTACCTTTTATTTTTGCACTACTTTTTATCACCACAGATCATTTCAATCATATATCCGTATACGTGTATAACTTTTAGCTATACTTTGATGTATGTATTCGTTCGATCTTCAAATGTAGTATATCATTTATTAAATTTGACGCTATTAGTTCTATTTTTGATATTTCTCGTGCTTTACACGGCTTTGACGTACATTGACAATAATTCGATAATTGCCCCGAATAATATTACAGGAGAATGGTTTTTAGGATTTACGTCATTCATGCCTGTTTGTACTCTCGTCGTCATATTCACATCAATACAGACCCAAAATATGGGTCCATACGCATATTATTCGACATTTACAGGTGCATTTTTAATTATTCTTGCTGCTACTATATATTGCATCTTGGAGTCCCCTATGCTTAATGGCATCTTGAATTGCATGATTGCAGCACATTATATTTTAATTCTCTTAACTTTGATTCTTAATTTATTACAATTGGGCTTTAACATTGCACTCGGTATTTATTTCGTTATATTTCTTCCGATTATTTTTTCAATGCTTTTTATTTTAATCAGATTTATTAATGATCGAAGAAGAATCGCAATACAACAGTTTCTTGAACAATTCGATAACTCAACGGGTGAATATTCAGTGTCTGCTATATCAACCACACTTGAGTCATTGCAATCAGAACGTCAAGTAAGATTATTGATTCATGAAGGCCTCCATTCAGGAAACAAGACTGTGTATTCACCAGCCTTCGTTCAGTTCTGTCTTGAGAAGTTCCCTAAAAGCTCGTGGATGGCGAGTTATGTTTCATTTTTATTCGCAATTTCATGGGGAACAAATCCACGCGTTTACAAGTTTATGCTGCATATACTGAGTCTTGATTACTTTGGAGTGCGTAACATGCATCTATTCCAAGCAATCTACTGCATTATGCAGACTTCTGAAAGGATTTCTCCTGTTATCGCGCGCGAACTTGATGAGTATAGAATTGAAGTTTCTCAATTTGCATCAATTCACAGAACATTTTGGCGTTCAGTTCTTTACAGCGATGCTGACGCTTTCCACGATGCATTCATTGCTTTCCACACGCAACTCAACAAACTCTCTACTTTCCTGAGAACAATGAGCATGAAATATCCATATTGCTCGAGCATTGCAAGTGAAAACGCTTTATTCTTTGCAGACATGAAACACAACTTCTTGAGATCTGCACAATATTACACAAGAACAATCCAATTATTGAATCCCAACAGATCCTATATAGTTAATGATCTTTTCGCTAATTTCTCGATGTTATTCCCTATTTGTACCCCAGCATATCAAGAAGAAGAGGAAAATATCGATCAATACGCTGATGAGTTGAGATTTATTTCACTTATTGATTCACATGAACACGCTTTACGTTACATGACATAAGTTTCTCCAAACGATGAATATCTTCAAGCTCTTTCACACGCTTTTACTGTTCCTACAGCACATCAACCAGTTGACATTATATCCGATAGAACAGGAACGATATTCATCAAACTGACATTCTCTATTGTCATCATTTTCTTTTTAATTATCTGTGTTGTACTCATTGTGATGACGAACGAACATGAATTTTCCAGAACGATGTACTACGATTCTATCGAGCTTCTCAATAACATGGTGATGTTCAGGAACGAATTACATTGGGCGAGGCATGATATCAGACTTGTTTCAGATATCCTTCAAGGAAATTACGACAGCGTTGTCAATAGTTCTCACTTTGTCAATACATCAGACCCAGAATGGGATGAAATCAAGAATAATTTGTATAAGCATGCCGTGAGCCATATGTATTCAGTCGAGAAATCACTAAGCAACAGAATATTCGATTTCGAAACAAGAGCTGTTCACAGAGAGATTAATTTTTCTGATCCTGATTGCAACCAAACGAAATGCTCTTTCCAATTCTTGTATTCAGGACTTCACCAGCTGATGCAGTACATCATGAGTGACGAAAAAGCTGATATTAGTGTTCAACAAACTGTTATTCAATCTCTCGATAGTTATTGCTTGCCGCTTATCGAAATGTGTGAAGAAGTATTTGCTGATGTTGTCAAAAACCATAACTATTGGGTTCTCAACACTTACAAACAAGGCATGTTTCAATTCACTACTACACTGATTCATATTTCTATTGCTGGTGCCTTTGTTATAATTATTCATATCGTTGCAATGTTCACGATGAAGAAAAACATGTATGCTGTCATTAAAACGATTCAGCCTTCAATGCTTAAATCTATATCATCATTATTCGACAAATTGATTACTCTCGAGCAACACCAGAGACAAGCACCACATAATTTAACATTTACACAAGCAATTGTTTGTTGCGCACTTGCTTTTTGTTTCCTTATGTGCGATCCTGTTTTCATGATTATCGCACAAACGGAGTACAAACAGGGACTTGTTTATGGAAACAATTCGATGTCGAAAATGATCGAACCAAGGAATATCACGCAATTCTTGATGTACACAATTTCGATTCTAGAAAGCACAGCAAGAGATGGACTGAATGAAATAACAAGTTCAGCATCATATTGGCTTGCAAGACTTGCTTTAGATAGTCCACAAGGTTGCATTTATTTCATGCTTAACACAACATGTCCATATTGTTACACAACAACATCTTATTTCGTTAATTTCATACGAAGAACAATGTGGACGACAACTTACACAACTATTTTATTAGCTTTCATATTCATGGCGACTTTTGCTTATTACGGTTACAAAGTTATTAACATTTCTTCTTCTGTCGAAGATATAATGAAATTCGTTCCACAAGCAGCGAGAAAGAGTAATCCTGTGCTCACTAAAATTATGATTGGAAAGCGCACAAACATCAGTGAGATCTCAGACTTTGCTGCTAATGTTAGACAGCCAGTATCATCTTTCGAGTTCTTTGCAATCCTTTGCATGGATCCATTGGAGAATATAACTGAAGTCAAAGGCGACATTAAGTCGTTTTTGCCTTTCGTTCCTTCTCAGCTTTCAGAAGTTGTCGAATATATCATCAACAACTCAACTGAAAGCGCTGATGCAATTAGATTATTCTTCAGTCAGAAGAAACCACTCGAAACGAGAAGTGTCGCAATTAATGATCAACGAGAAATTGCTTTTACATTCTCGAGGAAGGGAACAATATTATTAATCAAAGATGATACACACCACCACACTCACAACAACCAAATGAGAATTGCTGAAAAACTTAAGTCATCTGTTAAACAAGGCGTTGACAGGAGAAAAGCAGCAAATTTCGTGACTTCAATTATCATAATCGTTGAATGCCAAAAGAAAGAAATATTTTCAGAACTTGTTTCGAGGCTAGAAAAGTGCGGAAATGTTGTTGACACAAGGTTCAGACGCATCATTTGTATTTGCCAGACTACAAAAGCTGCAGAAATTGTTGCTTTCATGAAATCACTCAACGCAGCAACTAAAGATATCAGAGCCGTCATCCACGGTGCATCATCAGTTTCAGTCCTCCAGAGTGCACCAGGTATAGAGAAATCTCGCTTTTTCGGAATTTCTTACGATGAAGCAAAGATCCAACTTGCTTCAACTAAGTTTGGTGAAATTTCATTTACCAATAGATTCAATCAATTGTTACATTAGTTTTCGTTTATTTGTTTATATTTTTGTTTGTATTTTTATATAAATATCCATTGTTTATTAGTATCATGGGTCAAATAGAGTTATTTTTTTTTTTTTAAAAAATAGTGAATCGATTATTTAATAAAACATAAAATATGGTAAATTTCAATCAAGGTTCTTCGCAATAGCTAATAACTCAGGCATTGCTGCGATAATAGCAGTCCTGCCTTCACGTGCTTCATCAACTTTGAGTTTCTTAACTTTATCGTAAAGGTCTATAAGGTCATTAGAATGATCGCAGAGTTTTTCGAGCTCATCACGAAGCTTCCATCTTGCTTCGTAAAGTCTAGTGAACACATTCTTGTCAATCGCCTTCGAGAGGGATCTTGTGAAGCTCTGAGCATCAAGAAGATCTTTCTGGAGTGCATCAAGTCTATCGTTCCATCTCTGGAAACTCTTTTTTGATTCTGTGAGTGTTTCTGATGCACTTTCAGCTGTCTTCGAGATAAGTCTGATGCATGACTGCATGTCTTTGTGCTTCTTCTGCTTGTAGCGGTAGCACTTGTCACGCAGTTCAGCGAGATCGAGTAATTGGCGAGTGATGAATTGATCGAGAATTGCTGATCTATCAGCGTTATTCATTGGTTCAATGATCTTCCAAATGCTTTCGAAGCTTCCTGTGTCATACTTTATTAACTCTGTTTGCGGCATTTTATTGAGCTTTTCTGTCGATATTTCTATTTCTTTCTTTAATAAATCGTATTTAGCTTCGTGAATTCTCTTCTTTTTCTTAAGTTCGTACTCGAAGAAGCAAAGAATCGATTTGATACCGTTATCATTAGAATCACGGCTTGAGAATGAAAAGTTCGTAAGACATCTGAGTGCTTCATCCATTTCATCCATCAAATCGGCTCTTTTTTGTGCTTTACTCTGTAAAACTTCGGTGAAGAATTTTTCTGAAAATTGTTGCGAGATTAAGTTCTGCTCTTCTCTCCATTGATCGCGGAGGTGCTTCTTAAGCTCAATCGCTTGTGTGTAGAGTGATTGTTTGTGTCTTAAATCGTCGAATAAAATATCAAGTTGTGTGTAAATACTTTTGAGCTCAACGAGCTGTGGCGGATCAGAGACTTCAATAAGTCCCATGTCACTGTATATAACAGGATCAACAGCTTCATAAATATTTTTGATCTCCCAAGGTTGACCATAAAGCATAGCAATGTTGTTAACAGGACCGTTTCTGCCAATGCCGCCTGCGACATGAACGTGATCTTCGATGCAATAAGCGATGTGGTTATAACGAGCCATTTTTTCATTCGATTTAAGGGGGCGCCAAATAACAGCAGGATTGTGGTATGTAGCAGAAAGATCCCACATGTCGCCGAGAATCTTTCCGTTCTCGTCGATTCCGCCGAAAACACGAATTCTGTTTTGGATCAAAGATAAAGAGCAGAAAAGTCGCGGAGGAAGGCCGTCATCGTCAAGAGGAATGCTGATTGCTCGGAATGTATCACCTTCGAATTCGATACAAAGAATGTCCTTCCTCATATATACAAAGCTTGCACCTCCAATGACGTATAATCTGGAACAACCTGCGTAATACCACAAAATCGATGAATGGCCCTTTCTGCATGGGACTTGTTCACCGCCGTTCTTGAGTTTCGTCCACGAATGTGTCGGAATATTAAATCTCCACATATCAAATTCGTCGATTTCCGTGGAAATACCTCCGGAAAGTATGAAAGAGTCTTTGTCAAGTGATGTGAGACTGAACATATCGCGATTTCCGGGCTTTTCGCCTTTGATCGGAATTTCTTCGAAATTTACGCCGATTTTGCCTTTAAAAACATAAAGGTGCTCACCATCAATGCTCTCCAACTTGTAGATGTCTTCTCCGATTGCAATAGCTGTGAAATTCGGTTGATATGAATTATTTATTGTCATTGAAGTATCACTTTTATTTAAATCTTGAAAACGTGACATTTTTAATATTATCATCAGATTTCATAATCAAAATCTAGATTCCATCTAGCTGCAATGACGATAATACATACTGTACTATCTATGGCGGGTTTGAGAAAATATCTTGGGCTGTGGTCTATTTGAATATAACCGATCTCGAAACTCTCCTTAATGAGGCATTTCATTATTATAGAAATTTAGTTAATGTTAATATTCCAAACAGTTTGACATCTATTGACGATTATGCTTTTAAAGAAGTTATAAATTAAAAAAAATTGTTCTATCACAAGAAACAACTTTTGATGGGGTTCCAAAACATGTTGTTATTAATTATTCCGACACTGAAGATATCACAGACAACAACACAATCAAATATATCCAAAATATTTGCATCGAGGTTTATATTTTGAACAAAGAATATACCAACTGCACATTCTGTGAGATTCCTGTTGTTTTCTGTTCCGGAAACTCTAATAAAAATTGTTCCAAGCGGGTTATTAATCGTTTATCATTATTCTCTTATATCTATCATACCTTGAATTCTATTCTCACCACAAAAGTATAACATTAACTGAAGGCTATTTATCACATAGTCTAAACAGTTTTGCTTTTAAATATATTTAATTAACTCATATAGTTCTTCGAGCTATTGAGTCAAATGTTTAGAAAATAAAGTTGGGTGTTACACTAATTACCCCCTTTTATTTTTTCCATCTCCTCTAATAATTATGAAACAAAATGCGATCAAAATCCTTTGAAATTAGATATTTCTGTGATGAGGGATGTGGATAAAATTGATTTTTTTTCAAAAATTTTTAATGTCCGAATACACTCTTAAGTTATTGATAAAAGCTTTAGATTTCCAAAATCAAGGAATAACTCAAGCTGTATTCTACTTCCTTATTGCTGCACTTGCAACAAAGGTCGTAAATCTGATGAAAGAAAAATTTATTGTTTTCACTTGGTTTTTCATCTACTATTTGTTCGCAAGAGAAAAAAACATCTACAATTTAGCAATTTATAATCTAGTTCTCACACAAATGTCTCCAAATTCATTTTTTGGAAAGAACTCTTACAACGCAAATTCATTCCTAAAGAAGCTTAGGTCCGATATTATTGCATTGATTACGGTAATTGTTTATCAATTATGCGTCAAAAATTCGATTCCAAATTACAGCCATTATTTAATCTTGCAGTTTTTGGAGATTGGAAAGTTTATTTATCTCAGCACAGTCAAGCGCCAGGCAATACCACCTCTAGTTTATTCATTGATCATTATATCTTTCTTAATTAAAAACAGAATGGCGATAATTTACTTTGGCATTCTGCATACAACAATATTCTTTGCGTCACTTAAACAACAGTTGTTCTTGGTTTCTCTTCAAAGCGTTGATGCACACGAATTAACACCAGAACAGGGTTATTGTGCTGTATGTCACAAGAAGATTCAGCACGATGCTAGCGTTGCATTATGTGGACACGCATTCCATAAGAATTGCATCGAAAAAGAAAATATTTCTCATTGCCCATTCTGCCACCATTCTCCTTCATTCGTGCAGATGGTACTTAGCCGAGTAACGGACGTGGACATAAAATTCACAGATCTCAAAGCAGCTCTAGAAGTGATTTGAAAATTCCAATACGAATGTCTGTTATACAAAATTCATATATATGTAAGTAAAGTATATAATATTTTGGCTAAAATCCACCTTCAAAGCATTAATTTAATATTCAATTTGAATATATTGAAATCTACTTACACAGTGTCAATACAAACTGAATAGCATTAAGTAATGCAGTTATGGTTTTATGAGATTCGAGATAGTTTATAAATTAATTTCTCTTTTTGCAAATGAAAGAGAAATAAAGCCATCTCTGAGTAATGTTCTATAGCAAGTGATATAGTTGTGCTGTTTTTACATTTGCAAATGCTTAATTGACAATTAATGAAAAATATCAAATAAATATCGAGTGTTCAACAATTGATCAAACGCGGTCTTAAAAATATATTATAACCAGCTCGGATAATGTAAATGTGATGTAATGGAAACTCATTTGATGGCTAATTTTGGAGGTTCTACAAAGGCGTCACTGAATTTTCTACGCCTACTCAAACATCTCGATTTTTCTCCACCAGTATGAATATTTAAGGTCTAATTTTGGTGGCAAATGAAAAATTTTCCCATCTAAAATGCTGTGGATATATAA
>JALKBU010000369.1:0-44563 GCA_023091735.1 Trichomonas tenax
ATTTTAATAAACTTTGACTGAGATATTAAAAATTTATTGTTTGGATTTATATTAATAACGGTGTCACTTAATCCTTTAAAGAAAACGCTATCAACAAAAATATTTCCTTTCGAACTTTCTTTAATGTTTCCTGCGCTTCTGTATGTTTTCGATGGTTCTGAATTGGGATAAAACTGCTCCCAGACTACGAGGTGCAGACTCAAACTCCAACATAAGATAAACATTCAAAAAAACTTTTTTTTTATCTAAAAGTGAATTACAATTAATCCACCGTTTTTGAACCAAAACTTCGGATTTTGGTTTTATATCCGTCATAGATTATATTTCGCATGAAATTTGATAACAGTAGTTTATGGTTAATCGTTTTCTTTTAAAGAACAATATGCCACAAAAATTTCATTGATATTAGACCTTCGGAAGCTGAAAGGATATATAAAATGGCGTTTTAAAACCATTTGCTCTTATTTAATCTTAGATTGCTAAATATTGAAATATTATTATCATCGATTTGTCTTAAATGAACATGACTATTATTTATTCTATGTGATTTTAATGAGATTTCTAGGATATATTTTAAGTATTTAGATTAATTTGTTCGAATATGATCTGATTTAATGATAAAACGGTAATGTTAGACAATTAGTTCCTATTAGTTCATTTCTCATCAACTTGCTATGCATTTATTCGAATAGAAAATGTTAATTGATAGCAGATTCGATCATTAGATGTTGATAGAAGATTCAATTGAAAATACTCGACATCTAATGATAGCAATTTTAAACAAAAAGAATGTTATATCCTACAATTTGTGCATATCATAGTTCTAGTAGTTATTAAGACGAACAGCTATTCTGTGACCTTCAAAATTGAAACATTTTTATTGTTAATTTTTATATTTAAATCTTCTGGTAGGGCTTTGCGAAAATACAGGAACAATGGCAATATAATCAAAATAACATTCATATCAATATCAAAATAAAACAAATGTTATTAATAAGATGGCAATATAACAACTTCCAAAAATCACAAATCTCTATTTCAAGATGTATTTTATTCATTATTTCATTTGAATAACAAGTCTTGCAAGCTTGGGATTCTAGCTTTCGAAAAATAACCTTTGCTTTGATTCTAATATAAGCAAAATAGCTTGAGAACTTTTCTCTTTTTCAACAAAAAAATAATTATTAAAAAACTTTTCCATAGATAATAAAAAACGTTTTTATTCGATCCAATCAACTTTATTTGATCCTCCACTCTATCAAAAATATAGCTTTATCTGTTTTAAGTAATTGGTCTATATTTGGAGGGAAAAATTTTATTTGAGGCTTTCCGATACATTTTATGAAAAAATCTAGAAAGGTTATTTTGATCAAATTCTAGAATTGTTTTCAATATCCAATAATATTGCGATTTGCATGATGTTAAGGTTTTCCAAATTTTGCTGGCAGTCTGACTTTATTTTGAGTGCAAAACACCTTTGAATTCAAACATTTCATAATTCAAGAATGTTCACTATCTTGTTTAACGCTGCTGCTTCAAAGCTGAAGCATCACAGACCAGTTATTGCATTCCCACTTGATAATGCAACAAACATCACACATCACACATCACTTCAAGCCATGCAACTCTACAGAACTCGCAAAGTTCGTTCCAGATAACGAAACAGAGCGCAAGTTCCACAGAGGATTTAAGTTTGATGAAGAGCAAAGAGTTCCACGCCATTTCAAAAGATTTGAGAGACACCCAAGATTCCAGGAAGAGGAAGAAAGCACAAACAAGGAAATTGCTGAAGCAATGAAACAAGCCTTCAAGAAGTTCGATAAACAGGAAGAGCAAGAAGACTGCGAAGAGGAAGAAACAACAACAGAGAAGAAGCAGACAAAGAAGTTTGCTATAAAGCAGAGAAAGGATAGACAGCAGAGGCAGTCTCGCCATCAGCAGAAGGAAGAATCTGATGAAGAATACGAGCAGGAGGAAGTTTCTGAGAAGAAGCAGCGCCGCCCGAAGGAAAAGAGACAATCCTGCAGACGCCAGAAGCAGTTCTCTGAGAGAAGAGAAAGACCACAAAGACGCCAGCAGAGAGAGTTCCGTGAAGCAAAGCACTTCGAGCATTTCCGCCCAATGGAACACTTCCGTGCTCTTCAGCGTTTCCACGGCCATCAGTTCCGCCATGAAGAGCCAAGAAGGTTCGAGAGAGAATTTTAAATATCTTTAAACATTTTTTGATTTTAGCTATCTCTAGTTGATGTTAGATACATTTAATTCATTGTGATTCTGAAAAGACAATCGATTTCAATATTCACATCAAGATTTATGTTTAAAAGAAAATAATAATTAACATCATCATACATGAGTTCAATCAAGATATGTGGCAATTAGAAAACTTCAATTGATGATAATTCTAATAAATATTTAAATATTTTGCTATAGACGATTGCAATTTGTTACATAGTTTGCCAAGGTTAGGAAAGAAGTAATTTTGAAGATGCTTTAAAATACATTAACAAAAATAAAATTCAAAAATCAAATTACTTGCAGAAGATATAAACATGATGTGTCTTGCCTGGGAAATCCTTATTTTCGATACTTATTGACTGCAAGAATGTAAAATACTTCTGAGCAATGTCAATAAAGTCATTTCTTTGTTCTGGAGTTCCAAATGATACACACATGTATTTCTTTGTTGGAATAAGTACATTTACAATCTGTTGCACTGTCTTTTGAATGTTTTCAGCAGGATTTTCCATGCAATATAATGCGTCAATTGTTCCTTTGTCGATAACCATGTCAAATTCATTCTCAGAGAATGATAATTCCCTGCAATCCATCGCATACCATGACAATCGTTGATCATTATATCGGTTTCTCATTTGATCAATGACAGTCTCAGAAATATCAATGCTAACGACAGAACCAATGCCACTGTTTAACATATCCGCGCTCATTGGCGAATTTCCGCAGCCCAAATTTAGGCATTTTTTAATTGGTAGCGAAAGATGATCTTTTATCGCTGGATATATAGAATCCCATGACAAGAACCACTCATATTCCTCGTCTTTCTCTTTATATCGATCTTCCCAGTATTTTGTTTGTCCATAATTATTTTCACCGAAAAGAACTTGAAAGAGACTCTTAATAATCGACTCAGGAGTCACTCGCGGCCTCGTGTCTTCGTCTGCGAGAAGCTCTTTTGGATCGTTGTCACTGTATTCAGACATTTATGAATTTTATCGGAAATTTTGCGATTTTTGATAAATTTGGCTGTACAATCCATTATTAATACTAAAATTTCAATTTACAATGATTCGAATAAGGTTCTAAAATTTTTAATGTAAACATATTTAAATCTATATTCTGCAATCACCTTATTATATCAAATCAAATTTTGCTTCAAAAATCAATATATTCCATGTGAATTAAAATTTCGGCATTTTTGATTATTGTCTTGGAGTATTTATATTTATAGGCTGAGATCACATTAACGAGAATTGCAAAGCCCTAAATTTATATTCTTTAAAAACAAACATAACACAATTCAATAAAACGTTTTGACTTTCTAATTTATAAAAATCAATAAAAATAATACACAAAGCATATAATTTTATGGGGCATCATGGTAAATTATTCCTGCATCCATAAAGAGAATAATTAAAATATTTTAAGATATTACTGAAAGTAGTTCCTTAACATCTTGGCTAATTCTTATTTACAACTCTTGTTCGAATGGTGCATACACATATTAAGTTTGAAAAGACTCATCGAAAATAATGATAATAAAAAAAAATATGAGTTGTTAACATAGGATCAAGTCAATATTATTGTGGTGCTGTCTATGATAAGTTATGAACAGCAATTTTTCTTCTCTTTTGTTGCTGTCAAATCAACATCACTTGAACGAGGCCCTGAATGGAGTTTTTCATAGGCAATTGACTTTATCTTTTCCAGGAGGTCATTGATGTTATAATCTGTTCTAGCACTACATTCAATAAACTCAGCATTAATCATTTTAGCGTAATCTATTCCTTCTTGCTTTCTCACTTCACGTTCTGACTCTAAGTCTTGTTTATTACCGATCAAAATCAGCTTAGCAGTGCCAGCTATCTCCCTTATATCTGATAAGAATTCATCTTCGAGAACATCTAGAGAATCATGATCATTAATTGCATAGACTACCAAAATAATGTCAGAATCTCTATAATAATTAGCCCTTATGGATTTAAATACTTCCTGACCAGCTGTATCTTGAAGTTTCAGACAAAAAGACTGAGAATTGTATTGACATTCGATATAAGAAGCCATTGCTGCAACAGTTGAGATTTGCTGCGGATTAAAATCATCATCATTCAGTCTGTTGTTAATTGATGTTTTCCCACTACCACTTTTTCCAGCAAAAACAACAGAGATACATTTTACTTGCGACATTTTGGAAAACGTCACTTTTTATCAAAAAATATCCATCAAATGGACGTCGGACAATTACCATAAACGAATGGGAATTTGAAATAAAGCTAATTCAAGAATATACTAGGAGCTGCAGCAATTATGTGTCTAAAGTTCGAGTAGTCTTATAATTCCAGCACTTTTGCTGCAAGAACATTTTTTGGTTCTCCTGCCTTTAAAAATTGTGAGCCAAGCATTAACTGAATTGGTGCTGTTATTCTATCCAGTGAATTCATTTATTGAAATCAATTTTAGCAGTTAATATTAATCAATTGGATTTATATATTTGTATTTTTGTTTATAGTAATGAGACAAAACGATCATATCTGCGATTAAAATAATAATAATCAGATGAAAAGGTGATCAATCAATTGATAAGTCATTTAGTACTAAATGAATATAAAATTCAATTCAAGATATTTAATAAATCAAATTTGAAATTTCAAAACTTTTTTTCAAATTTGCAGGAGTTGACAAGGAATTCTATGTAAATATTTAACAGCTCTATAAGTCTGACAATACATCAATGCTGTCCAATGAAAACAGTCAATGGCGTGGAATTGGTCTCCGCAAAATTGCAATTGTTGAGATTAATTCTCGATATCAATCACACACATCAGTTTCATTCTTTGAGCATTATAATGAAAAACAATTGGTTCCGCACTAAGACTTTTTTCCCATTTTATATATGGAACATACGATTATTTTCAATTCAAAACTTATAGCTATAAAAGAGAAATGCAGTTTTTGAACATTTTTGTAATTTAGTTTATTTTTTATATCATTTATTGAGTGAATTCACAGATGAAAGCACAATTTTGACATCTGCATATGTATTTTGAGGTCTCTGGATATCTCTAAATATCTCTGGATGTATCAATATGACTCTAGAGTCAATATGTATTGATTATTAATTATTGAGAGTATCATTTGAATGAATATTCCCTTTATTATTGTAGATTTGTTAGTCTAACATAATCATGTAATCATAAATTCAAAGCATCAATCATGGATACATATTTTTGAAGAGTTTATTTTGAATTGTGCTTGAAAAATAGTATTTTGTTGTGAGACTTGATTTTCACTCTGTTGATGATTTTGACTATTGTGTATTCAAGAGGGAATTATGCTTTGCGGTTATGTGTTGAGATGTGTGGTAAAAGAACTGTGAATGGAGAATAAAGATTGTGAGTGATTGTGGAATTTCCAAATGCAGATTTGATGTATCATTATAATACTTCGCCAAATTTTGGAAGCAAATGCTGTTTTTTGTTTGTGTAGTTCGACACCTCTTATGGAGCTCAAAAATATAAACTTTCAAATGAAGCATGTCTTTTCTCAAATCTTCTGGGTTTCCCCACTTTTCTACACAATTAAAACATCATTAATATTATTAGATCTTAATACAAAAGTAGCTTCACCTCCTGTGCATGATTGCAGGGAATCAGCATGGAAATTTGTTCCACCTCCATAAATTCCGGGCGTCAAAACTCCATATGAATATGTACCTTTTGCTCCAACATACACATATAGAGTACTTTGGCTCCTTGATTCATATATTATTTCACTATATGAACCTCGGCCATTTAAATTTGAATCAATATATCCACCCTGGGCTCCCCAAAGGCGGATTTTATAGTATCCCTTAACAATTTGTACTGGTGCAAGGGTTCCACTGTACGAATAATTAAACAGCCATTCATACTAATTGCATTAAAATTCAATGAATGTAGAGAATAAATAAAGGTTAAAGTTCTACCCACTAAGGTTAATTTTATTTTTAAGGTTATTGACCAAAATCCAAACATCATTGGATTTAATGATAACATTAAATTTAGCCAAATTGCATTCAATGACAATTAGCAAATGAGAGTTTATTGGAATATAAACTATAATTATCATAATAAACCAAAAATGATCAATTGGAATTGTTTTGAAGGTATTCAAAGATAAACTTGCATTCAAATGTTTTATTTATGAACATTGCCTGCATGTTCCTATATGTTACATATAATAATCTGTCTTGTAAGAATTGGAAAATTTCAATCTTTTGTCAACAGATTCTTAAAATTAAGATTCTTTAATAATGATCAAAATAGAAACAATAAGTAATATAGCTAGTGTATAACAATGCTTACGAAAATCAACAAACAGTATTCAAGCATTATAACAAAATACAAAAATTGTCATTATCGACTATATAAAAAGTGACATTAAGATTAATGATTTATGTCGTTTTTGTGTATCTTTTAATATGTATTTTTCCAATATCGATTACCTTGGCTTTGATTATTCGAGGATTTATGCAGTTATCCATTTATACCGATTATAAGAAGGGAATGGAAATATTTGATGAAAGATCTGTTTATTTGTGCAATGTAAAACAAACAATATACATTGAAGGCAAAAATAACTCGAATCCCATTATGATAATGCTTCATGGAGGACCAATGATGCCATTTGTTTATGGAAGTGCCTATCGTGGACTTTATAAAGATCTTCGTGATGAGTATACGCTAGTGTGGTGGGATGAATACGGTGTTGGTAAAAATTACGTTCAATATTCGAAATTAGATAATTTCAATGTTGAAAAATGGATTGATATGACTGTTGAATTAGCAAAATACATTAGCAAAGAATTTCCTACATCAAAAATTATTCTCAATGGATATTCCTTTGGAACATATTTATCCACAAAGGCTTTAGTTAATTTAACATCAAATTCTAATATTTCCATGTCTGGATTGATAAACATGGGACCGATTTTGGATATGATGCAAGCTTCAAGAAATTATAGAGAAGCACTTGAGAATAAAACTTCGCATAAAGAAAAGCTCAAAATGGATGAATTAAACAAATCTAGAAGATACAATGACCTTCAAAATTATCTTGAATCACTTGCTTCGGAGAAATTAAATTGTCAGGTTTATCATTCAACTTACTCAGAAAACAGTATGTATAGATCATGGCTTTACAGGTTATTTGCTTCCCCTGATTACAGTCTTGGAGATGTTTTTAATTTCTTTAAAGTTCTTCTTACAAAAGATAATCATTATAGATTAATTTGGTCCTCTTTTATGGATATCAAAATGTATGAAGATTATAAATCTGTAAATGTTCCAACACTCTTCATTCAAGGCTCTGAAGAATTGTATGTTTTTAAAAGTGAAATCGATGCAATTTTTAATGATAAAAGAAACCATGAATATCATGTTATCAACAATTCGGCGCATTTACCAACAACCAGCGGCTGGAATCAAATTACAAAGCACATGATTGAATTTAAGAAAATCATTAACTAATTATTTATTATAACATAGCATTTAATTTTTGTTATGTTATGGTAGATATAGAACAGGATCCAAGAAAATTTCAGAAACATATATGTAGTTACTCATGATGTAAAATTCTGTTTTGCACAGTTTAATTATATTGTGGTTGCAAAAGATATGAACAATTAACATGTGCAACTTTGGCAATTTGTTCTATGAATGATGATTCAATGTCTATGTCACCATAATAATAAATGATGATACTCTTGTTGTTTATCCTTCAAAATCAATAATTCATTTTGTGAAAGGAAGTACATTTGCTAATGGCTGGAACCAAATTACGAAGCATACGATTGAATTTAAGAAAATGGTTGTCTAATAATAACAAATAGACTAATTTTTGTCACAGTTATCAAAAAAGCCAAAAAGAATATTTTTAAATATAAAGTTGAAAATCCAAAATTTTATTAGTTGAGAACTATCCTGACAGTATAGTGCTCAGATTCCAATCCATCAGCATCCAATACAACAAAATCAACACTTTGTGTTCCTGGAGCATAATGTACAGTGAAATAAAATACATATGGTGTTGGCTCAGAATTACAAATGAATGTATCAACAAGCTGATAATAATAATTACCGTCAATGGTGTATTTCAGATAAATATGAAGGTTAAAGTCACTTTTCATCAAACCGCCAAATTATCAAATTGTATCTCATTTGATATCACTTCAATCAGAGAATTCGTTGATAATATTGGAGCATATAATAAACAAAAACATAACAATAATTTTAATAAATATAAAATAACAAAATAGTTAATATGGAGTCGATGTAAGCAAAGCTGCGCCGCGAAGGATCCACTTATCCGGCTGCATTGCTGATGGGATGTTTAATGCAACAACGAAGTTAGTGGAATGTCCTGTTGTTGATAAAACACCAGCACGTTCGCTTGTTCTATAAACTGGGCACATGTATTCCTCATCATTCTCTTGAACAACGGTTCCTGTTGGCAATAAGTGTAAAACAGGGCACTTAGCATATTCTACATTAGGTGAGACATCGGATAGGGACTGTTCGTCGGTTTCCCACCTGCATCCATCGAAGAATAATCCATGAATATAAACGCCATCTTCAGGAGGCTGAACAATTGTATCTGGGTCTTTTTCAACAACTTCAGCCTTAAACGATAACGCGTCGATTGGAACTTTGTGTTTACGAGAGTAGCTTTGGAGCACAGCAGTTAAGAATGACTGTGGGAAGAAGAATCCTGGGAACCAGAATACTATTGGTTGGCCTTTAGAAACCCACTTTTGAATGAATGCAACCTTTTCCAGTAAATCTTTGAACCAAGAATGAATAGGCTTTGTAGATGGGTATGACTTAGATGACCATTCTTGTGGAACTTTGCCTTCAAGCAGAGAACGATAAGTCTTTTGGATATCAACTGTCATTACAACTTCACCCTTGATTGCTTGTGAAACTTGTTTGAGTGTTCCATGAATCAACTTCAACAAATTGTTGAATCTATCGACTTCCTGCATGAGAACAACCGACAATGAATTTGGTCGTCCCTCCTTTGGATTAAGGGATTCTATCAAACTTTCATCAGCATTCATCATGTTGATTTCTTGAGGTAACTGTCCATCGAATTTTTCGGCCATTTCCAAAACGATTTCATCATCCTTTGAAGCGGCCGCGCTATTACTGTCTTTAGGTTGCACAGAAACAACCAATCCATGGAGTGTTTGTGAACGCCTCAAATCAAGAGTGTGCTGTGCAGATGAGTGTAGGCCAAATATATCTGGGATATCAACATCTGGCATTCCTTTAGTGAATTCGACTGTTTTCTTGAGATTAGTAAGTGGTGGAGATGGATAATATCCGAGTGGATCAAAGAAAATATCATCCATTGTCGCTGATTCGCAGATAAATCTCTTCAACATCGTATTCATACACCTTCTATCCCAATCATCAGTTACTCTGCCACCATAAACAACATCACCAATAGTTGAAAGTAAAGCTCCCCATGGAACTTGATCATAATCGCTTACAAAGTTCCTAAGCATCATAGATGCAATTTGGAAATCTGATGTTGACCATTCGTAAACTTTGTTGAATCCCAATGCACCATATTGCTTTCTTTCTTGGATTGTTGAATGGAACAGTGCAAGAGCATAAACGAGTTTCTTGAATGGACGCTGATGCTTTGATTTTTCAAAGTCTTCTGATGAAAGCGTTTGAAGCAAGTTCGCTGTGTTCGACTTAATGCCACGCGGAGGTTCGCTTGTAACTTTTACAGAGTTTCGAAGTATTGAAATTGGGAATACATCAGTTGGCATTGATGAAAGGAATAATCTAAACTGCTGATTATACTTTGATGATGTTCTGGCCATTTCTTGTACAAGCTGCTCAAGATTTGGAAGGAATGAGGGACAAAGGTGGCAGTTCTGCAAGAAGACCCAATCACCTGCAACTTTGGCATTCTGTATGAGATTAGTGGCGGTGGGTCCTCTGCCTTGACCAAGGGACAATATGGAAAGCTTCTGCTGCATTCCGTGTGCCTTAGCAAGCCTTTCAAGTGAATCTCTTGGATCTGCGCCTTGGCTAAGAATGAAAAGAAGCGGAGTATCATTGGAAGTATCAGCAAATGGACCAGAGAGATCTGCAATTGTTTGCGAAACAAATGTCTCGCCTAAGGTTGTTTGGACAAGCATTCTTGCCATTGCAGCAAGTTTACGCTTGCACATGCAGAGGCACATTATCAAATGAGTGAACTGCGAAAGACTGTTGAATGGCTCTGGTGGAATCATATCCTCGTTCTCAAGGAATGGCTTCCATTTGTTGTAATTTGAGATAACTTCTTGTGGAATTCCGGAGAAAACGGCATTAGCTTGTGATAAGTCACAGATTCCTTGCCACACTCTATCTGGTACATTCTCTGGCTTTTCTGGGAAGACTTCGATTGGTGCGGTTGGAGGACCTCTAATAAATGTTCTCCACTCTTCTTCTGTGATCTTTCCTGTTGATTTCAACAATGCTGCAGCAATTAAGAAACTAAATACTAATCTGTGGTTCGCGAATAAACCACGGGATACATTTAAGAAGCTTGATGTAGTAATCTTTGAAATAAAGTATTCACACTTTCCTGCAAAGTCTTCTGTTGGTTGAGCACTATCTAAAACATTCTTAAAAATTCTCTTGAAAAACTCAAGTGAATATTGATACATGTTGTCAATACCTGGAAGTTCAAGGATAACAAAGAACAAAATCGAACCCCGAGTTGCAACGCTTCTGTAAACTTCTCTCTTTTCTGTAATTTCTTTTTCTGTCTTCTCTGCTTCAACGAGACGAGCAGAAACATCCTTAGCTGTATCTTTAGCATCATGAAGAGTCTTAATCAGAGTTTCGTTATCGAGAATATTTCCTGTCGAAGTGAACAATAAGTGAAGAATTTGTTGCATGAGTCCTTGAAGCTGTTTCTGGTTCTTAGAAATGTTAACAATCAATTCCGAGCGCTGCTTTTCAAGCTCCGGCATTTCGTGCAAAACAACATCTGAAAGCAACTGTTCTTCTAAGCCTTCGTGTGTAACTGAGAAGTTAATAACAGATAGTTGAATGAATACATCTGGAAGGAACTGTGGATTGGAAAGCTTTGTGGTCATGTACAACTTGAAGTTTGGATCGTAATCAACCCATTTATCACCGATTCTAATTGAAGATTTTCCTCCTTGTTTCTTCATCTTTGGAGTAATAATGAATTGGAGACCTCCATCAATCTGTTCTGTGATATCTTCAACCAATATTGCGGAACCAAGTCTAATTGCGTTTTCGATAGATTGTGCATAGTTTGATTCTGTTGTTCGAATGATTTTGATGTTACCTTGGCCAATAATCCATTTTCTGCCTTGTCCCTGTGGATCGATCATAAGAGGCCACCTCTTTGTAGAAGTAACAAGAACACCATTCTGATTGGACAATGAATCTTGTGGCAATCCTTGGATCTGCCACTCTCTGAGTTCGACAGGAGTTGAAGCAACGTTCTCTAAAGCGAAATTCTCTGTGATCGGGACGTTAACTTCTTTGAATTTGGCTTGAAGTTCTTGAAGGATTGCTTGTCTGTAAGGATATGAGAAAGGTCCAATATATGAAACGTGGATTGCAATTAAGATTGTGTCACCGAGAAGGCATTTCTCACGCTTTGATAATTCAACTAAACTTTCAGACCATCTGACTCTCTCGCTATCAAGAGCTGATGTCAGTTGTTCAGCATTCTTTAATCTGTATTCACATTGCTCAATGTTTCTGGCCAATTCTTTCTGTTCTTGTCTGCTATTGTCATACTGCTGTTGTAAATTGGTTAACTTCTCAGTAATCTCTTGGAGCTGCTTCTGCTTGACAGCAAGATTTGCTTCAGCCTTTTCTTGAGCTTCTTTAGCAGCATCAAGTCTCATTTGCTTTGGACGAACGTTTGCATATTCAGTAACATACTTCTCGATGGCCGTGACCCATTTGAAGAGGCATGCAGCTGATTCACTGACAGCAATAACTTTCTTCATTTCGAATCTTGGATCTGCTTCCATGACTCTGATCTTCATGAGGACTTGTTCAGGAATAGCATTCTTGTTGACATCGAGAAGTCTTGAAAGGAAGTTCGCACCGGCGAGAAGGGTCTTGGCGGTGGACCAATCAGGAGTTTCGCCAAGAATTAAACAAACAGCTTCCATAACTTCAATAACAAGCTGCGGAGGTTTGACGAATGATTTAACGACAGCAAGATCTGACTTTCTGTTCTTAAGATCTTCGACAGCAGCCTTTGCATTCTCAAGGAATGGCATTGCCTTCGCAAGATCAACTTCGGCTTCTTGAGCAAGTTTTGAAGCTTCCTGTTGAACTTTCTTAACTGTTTCTTCTTCAGCAGAAATGACTTTATGAACTTCGTTGACTTTTTCTCTGTCGACTTGCAACGTTGCAAGGAGTTGTTCTGTCTTTATAGCCTTTTCTTGAAGCTGTGGCCTCAGTCTTGTGAGCTGAGCTTCCATTTCTTGAACTTTTCCATTGGTTTCTTGCAATTTTTCGACACCTTTCTGCAATTGCTCTTTTTCCTGCATCAATGCAGCAGTTCGTTTTTCAAGCATTGTCGTGAACAAGTTGAAGAACTCAATGTAAACAGCTGGCGTAACATAATAAGTTCTTCCGAGTTCTCTTAGGAACTTTCCTGAGTAATCAAGGCAGACTGTGTGTGCATATGTAACCAAATCGGCGATCGTCTTCTTAACGTCGCCGTGGCTCGAGAGATCCATCTTAGCAAGGAACTCGTTTGCGATGTGATTGAGTGCTTCTGCTGGCCATGAGTCGTACCAATCGATTGTGCAGCATGAAACTAAAGATGGGAAGATTCTCACTCTGTCTCTGAATCTGCCACCGACTGGACTCAAAGCAAGGA
Source organism: Trichomonas tenax (assembly GCA_023091735.1). NCBI lineage: Eukaryota > Parabasalia > Trichomonadida > Trichomonadidae > Trichomonas > Trichomonas tenax. The sequence continues at coordinate 13,159 of JALKBU010000369.1, forward strand.
CAACGTGTAAGTTCTTCATGATGTTGGATGAAAATTTACGGCAAAGTGAATCGTATGCGGGTGATTCTCCGAGTTTCTTCATCAATGGAATTAAATCGTTAACCATTTGATCGTATTCTTCAGTCTGGAAAAGTCCAGGAACTTCACCTGTATTCAAGACATTGTTAATGTCTTCAAGGAATGTCTCACTAACAATTTGATCTTCAGTCAACAGGAACATGATTGGTTTATCCTGAGCACCGGCTGTCTTGAAGAGACCACGAAGATCATTTCTAAACTGAGTAATGTCATAACCCTTCATTGGCTGTGGCTCAAAAATATCCATTCTCGCAACATGGGCTGCAAATCTTGCAATTGTACGCTTACCCGTTGATCCCATGCCAACTAACAAAGCATGACCATAAGGCTGTCTTAGAACTCTGACTAATCGAAGAACGTGCTGTATTGCCTCTTTGAAGAGAACAATATTTGAACGATACGGAGCAGCAAATGATCCAAGAGCGTTTGTAACTTGCTGCATTGTGAGAGCTTCTGTGTAATTGAGTTTTCCTTCATATCCATATCCCTTGAGAACATCGGTCCACATCAATGGAGTTTCACCGAAGTAGTGTCCGATATCTTCCTTCAAATACAAGTTCTGCTTTGCAATATCGTACATCATTTGTTGCATGTGCTCTCTGTCCTTGTTGTCGATTAATCGATCGCCATAAACTCTCAATGTTTCATGGAACCATAGGTTAACGAAGCTCTGCATATCGAAAAGAGAAACTGGATTTGTCATGCAAATTCCTTTGAAGACTCTGCTGACATCTCTCAAGTTGAATGTGTAGTGAGCTTTCGATGGTGTTGGTAGCATTTCCGATTTGATCTTTCTGTAGAAAATAACTGATGTTTTAACAACATCTTCAGCAAGTTTCTGAACATTTTCGCTGAAATCTGCAGACTTTAAGAAGTTGCTGAGAATTGTTCCGAAAATCTTGCCGAGAATGTTATCTGATGGGGCAGGAATTGAAAGAATTGTCATTTGTGAAACAAATCTATCTGAAACATGTCCTTGAGTGATGCCTGCAGCAACAACAGTCATATCTGCAATGCTCGTCCAGTAGAGCTCATCTCTGTTGTACATACCTTTACGAGTGATGACCTGTCTTAATATTTCGATTGGCGGTTGAGACCAGTACTCATCTGGCTGTGGCATTGAGAAGTCATCAACAAGAAGAACAGCTGATTTGCATTCTGGTGGACCAAATAAGTTCTTTCTCTTTGATTGCATCTTTGATTCAATTAACTCTTGGATTTGAGCAGCTGATGTTCGAGCTGATAGTGTGAATTGAATTGAATAAAGGGATTCAATATTCTTGTTGAGTGTTTCTTGAATGATTGAAGTCTTACCGCAACTACTTTCACCGAGGAACAAAACTGGACGCTTGGCCTTGATAAGTAGCTGAAGCATCGTGGAGAATCTAAGAGTATCACTCGTTGGAATAACGTTTGAAGTTGGCTCAGCTTCAGAAACTTGATCAACCCAAGCAGTGAATGTATCTGTATGAATGTCAAGGCTGTAATCAAACAGCATTCTTCTCGGTGGATAATTAATGCGCCTCTGGAAAGCATCACGAAGGAATGTGTCGAAATCTCCGCGAGTATTATCAGTGATTATGCCAGAGAATGCCCAGCACATGGCAAATGCAAATAAGTGAGCACATTTCTTTGGAACAATATCTTCACCAAGTTTTTCGAGTTCCAGTTTAGATTCCGTGACCATAATATCGAAAATAGAGCATAGAGATTGAGCAAGGTTCCAAACTGTTGGTTTAACTACAGTTTGGCATTGTTCCTTAAGTGTATTCAATGCTAAATCGAATGTCTTTTCGAATAATTCTGTTAAAGCTGCACAAACATTTTCTGGCTTCTTGGCGATCCAAGCATTGACTAATGGCTTCCAACCGAGATCTGAAGGCTGATAATAAACCATGCCGCAACGTGAAACAGTAGCTGGAGAAGCCTGGGTGAGATCTCCGACTTCGAATATGATGTGCATTTGATCGGTCATCTTAATTCTATCAGAGTTTGCAAGAGAAAGAAGTTTGTTATCATCAAGAACGGTGTTCATGTTTTCGATCCAAAGAGCATCAACTGGGCCATCGAAGATGATCCATTCCATGATATCTTTAGGTGCATCAGCGCATTGGGTGAACATAATGCCGACTAAACCGTTCTTCCAATCGCCTGTCGATAAGTTGTAAGCACCATAAAGTTCAGTAAGGGTAACGGATTTAGGGTTCAACTCTTTCATGTCAACTTTAGTTCCCATGACTTCTAATGCTCCTGCAAGCAAGTTTCTGGAGGTTGTCTTACCACCCCCTGTTGGACCAACAAGCATGACACCATGTCTGATGAAGATTGTCTGATACAACTGCAATGTCTTCTTTGTGAGGAATTCTGAATGTTGCAAGCCAAAGTTATCAACAGCCTTTTCGATGGCATCAGTAACTTCAGTGAATTGCTCATTCTCGAATTGAACTCCTGGGAAGAGATCTCCAATAATGGCATCGAAGAGCTTTGTATCATCGATCAGAAGCTTGGAGAGGTTCGAATCTCTCATGGCTCTTATCAAGATGATATCTTCTGACAATTGTGGTGTTCTCCTCTTCGTTGCACCGGCCATGACGAGAACTGATTTAAGTGCACGCATACCGAAGTCGTAGTGACTCTGTTGGCTAAGCATTTCACTTGAAAGCTTGTATAACTGTGTAACTTTGTTGGCGAGCATTTTAGCATTCTGGAAACCTTCTGAATACAAAACGACTTCCGCAATCATAGCATAATCAGGAACCATCATTGATATTGGTCTGAAGAGGCTCTTCAAGTTATCTGGAAGTTCTGTTCTTCCTGCATAACCTGGATTCATTGTGATGAATACACTTGCACGTGGATTGAGAGGAATCGTGTGCCCGCAGAAATTGAATTGCTGCAATTCGGCTGCTTGTGCAGCTTGAACTGCATAAACTTGCTCGGCAATAACGGAAAGAACTTCACTGTTAATTCTGTTGAATTCATCGAAGCAAGCCCAAGCGCCTGACTGCGCAAGACCACTGAAGAATGCTTCCATTTGAATGACAGTGACAGCATCAGAACAGTTAAAGACAACACAGAAGTTTCCTACAGCCTTGGAAAGATCCTTGACTGTTTCTGTCTTACCAGTACCAGCAGGACCAGCAGGAGATCCACCGAGAGAATACTGAGCGGCACTTGTCAATGTTAGATAGCATCTTTCAGTGAGCGGTGTAACGACAAGTCTTGATGTTGCTCCAAGATATTCATAGCCGTAGTCAATCGAATTTGTACCTTGGTGAACTTGAACTCTGTTGGAATTTGCATCCCAAACATATCTCAATCTCTTCAGCCACTCGAAGTCGTTAACTGATGTAACTTTTCTCTCAATCAACTCTGAAACAATATCTCTGGAGTGAACGTCCAAAGTGATCAAGGCAACAATACTGGATCTCATTGCTGAAGCTAATGGAGTTCTGACTAAGTCAGCAAGTTCCTTAAGCTGCGATTCTTGGCGATCTCTGAATTTGTCGAGTTCTTGTAATGGATTTGGTTGTGAAAGAATTTCTTCAACAGTTTCGGCGAAGTTGATTTGAGAAACAACTGAAATGACCTGAGCACAATGTCTATTGATCCATTTGATTCTCTTTGTTTGATCATATTGCTTATGTCCTTCAGCAACCATTGAGTGCATTGTCATGTACATGGCCTTCTCAACAGAGCTCATGCCAACTTCAACGGCGCCGATCTGGAACTTGCATTTGATTAATGGCACAACTTCACCTTCAGCTGATTGCATTGATTGGACATCTTGGTCGTTCTGGCTGAATTTCAAGAGGGAAATACCTTCGAATAGCTTTGGAAGGAATGGATTGACTGCCTTTGGATTTCTGGACTCGGCGAAAATCTTGATGAGGTTTTCGTTTGACAAGAAGTAGAATCTTGGGAATCCAGTTCTCTTTGTCTGCAAAAACTCTTCGAGCTTCTTTTGAACTTTGTTAGTAACTTCGATAAATTCTTCCAACTGTGGAACAGCTTTTTGCTGTGTAAATAGTTTATATGGCTTTGGTGAATCTCTTGCATGAGTTCCCCACTTCTTATATTCACGCTCCAGAGTGGATAAGTCACGAGTTTCAGAAGCAAGTTCGTGCTGAATATCACTGGACCTGAAGATCTTGTAGAGAGAATTGAAAGCGATCTGGAATTGTGTGATATATTCAAGGCACTTTGCAACATTGTTCATGTTTGTCGAAACTGTGTCAACTTCACGCTTAATAGCACCAACATATCTTGATGATCTGATAGTTGAGAGCTTAACTTGGCTTTCATCCAACTTAGCAATGACATCATCAAGATTGCCGACAAGCCAGAAGTCTTTGATATACTGATGAGGAACCATTGGAAACTCAACGAGATCCCAGTGCATAATGATTTCTGCAAGCATCCTTCTCAAAGATGCCTCTTGAGAAGCATCGTTAGAGATACTTTCGATAGCTTCTACGTGCTGAGCAATATTGCTCTGGAACAAGAACTGCAAAGTTGGTGTCTTCTCCTGGAAGTTGAGACCGGTGATTTCTTTGATCTTTGTCCAGTGGTTCGGCGTGAGATGATCGTTTGAGAGCGCAATGATAACTGGTAAAATGGCATTGTAGTCTTGAACACTCCTTCTGAATATCTTGACAAGCGGATGATCTGGCAAACCATTGTTGAGCTGTGCTGTGATCCTTGTGTAGTTCTGTAGTTCTTCTGTCAGCTCTTCGTTGTTGATCTTCTTGAAAGACATCATCGACAAAGCAGCTGCCCTAGCATTCCATGTCTTGTAGGAGTCCCAAAGTAATGTCTTAAGGTTGATGTTCTGGGCAACTTCATCGAGTTGATCGATTGGTGATATTTTGAGTCCAAGAACGCGTTGATGGTGTTGAACTTGTTCTGCACGTTCTTTCATCTCTGCTAAGCGTTCCTGTAACTTCTGTACATTACCAATAGCAACGTCTGGTGATGTATCCGCAGACATAAGAACTTCGTTGTTTGCATCTTGTTGAAGTTCAAGAAGATCATCTGTAAGCTTCTGAAGAAGTTTGGTAATCTCTGGAGACCATTTCTTGATCTTTCCATCTTCTTCCTCTTTCATAGAAATCAAGCAGCCTTCTAATTGTGTAATGAGATTTCCTAACTCTCTATATGCAATCCCGCTTTCTTCGCTTATGTTGATCTGATTTGCCGCAATGAGATTGTAAAACGCTGTGTAATCTTTGTATTTGCTTTGGATTGAAGGAAGCTCTGAAACCATTCTCTTCCTGAACTCGAATTGGGTAACGAAGAAATGAATTTCCGCAGGGTCTTGTTTGAGTGTCGATAAAGCATCGTTGACGTACTTTGTGAGATCTTCGACTTTCTGTTCTGCGATTGTAGGAATCAATATGTGCAATGACTGCATGCAATTTCTTGGAGATGGTTTGATTTTGTCTGCGAATGTTCCGAGAAGGATCAATAACATGTTAACTTGAACGGAGTGTTTGATCTGCTCCATTTCGTGAATCTCTTGTTTGTAGTTTGCAAGAGAATCCGCGTAGAATGAAGGTGGAGGATCTTGTTTATGAAGCTTGTCGATATTGAATTCTTGTGTATTTCTGATGTACGATTCGAGGAAATGTGTATACTCGTTCAATGTAACTTCGCCTTCACCGAATGCGGTTTCAATTCTAACTGTGAATTGAGAAATCAAGTTCTTGTAAACATAGTCGCGATTAATAATTGTTGGAAGTGGAATTGCTGGATTTTCCCATGGAAATGCTTGAGCATATTGCAAAAGTGATCGATTACTTGAGAATAATGGGATAGAATAAACTAAATTAATTAAATCATCCCAGATTGATAATACTGCGCTTATCATTTGATCTTTGTTTGGAGAAAATGCTAATTTGTTGTTTAATATAATGACTTGTGTTGATAATCTTGTGTTATCACCTCCAGTTGATCCGATTCTTGGTTTTAAGAAATCCAAAAGTTGCTGGGCGCTCTGTATAACGAATTGATATAATGTTCGAATTAAAATATAATCGCATAATCTAATGAATCGAGAAAGTCTCTTGTAGCAAAATCGTTGAGTTGCAAGTTGCGTATAAACCATCATTTCATTTGTTCCAATCTTCTTCGGCTTTGGAGCTTTAACATTGATCATCATATCTTTCTTTGTCGTTCTGTACGTTTCTTCTTCGCCTTTTGAACCTCCGGCATTTTCATACGTTAAATCGCTAGATGAAATAATTTTTGATGTTGTTTGATGTAATAATGATGAAATTTCTTGTGCAACTGCCGCTTTGTTTGCTCTTTGGCGCTCGATAAATTGATCGAGTGTCAGTGTTTGTGCAGATTTAACATCAACGAGTGATAATTTAAGGATTTGTTGGCAATTCTTTTGATGTACAATTAAAGCTTCGCGAATAATTGTGTCGCCATTAAATAATTTATCAGAAACGTGTTGCTTCGATTTATTGATATTTGCATTTCGTGTGATAGTGTGTAATAAGTAAAATGAACGCCATTTGTCGTAATGATTGAAAAATCCAAGTTGTTTGGTTCTTAAAAACAGTGAACATTCTCTTATCCACTGTTCAATTGGTATGAATTCGCTATTTGCGTCCTTAGAATATGATGTAATGCCGTCTGCTGATAAAGTGTAATAATGATCTTTATCGACTTGATCCGGAGGAATATAACGAAGGAAATAGACATTCTGTGGTTCGTGCGGTGTTTCTGGCGTAGGTATGAAGTAAAGAAACTCTTCTGTGAAGTGTTTTTGACGAATTAATCGAATGTAATTGAAAATGAGTGATGGATCTGTCCATAACTCGTCGCTGATGTCTGGTGTGTAAATTGGATCGAGTTTAAATCGTTCTAAATCTTCAGGAATTTGGACTTCTAGATTTGATTTCTTTAATCTGAAAATTGGGTTCTTCGTAACATCTGGAGGTTCCATTGATAGTACGGATTTAGTCTTAGATTGCTTGCTTGTCGGTCTCGTTGGTTCTTGAATTTCAGATAAAGGCTTAAAACCAAGCGGAATCAGTGTCGGTGGCTTTGTCCTCTGTATGGGCTTCGACGCGCTCATGTATGACATTGCTGTTGTCGGTCTCAATATTGCATTCGATCTCGTTGGAGAAGGAATTGTAAAGTTTGGTGTCTCGCTTTGGCTGTCTCCATTGACAGGCTGTGACGTTAAAAACGTTTGCTCGTGATTTTTCTCGTGTTCGGGCAATAATCTAGGAATAGGAACAGGCTGCGATAGAGAAAAACTCACGCCACTAGGCGTAAGTTGCTTGGAGTTCTTTGGCTTTAGAACTTTCGGTATTTTTGGTGTGTTATTTTTTGTATAAAGCCTATTCCTGAGTTCCTGCGACATTTTTGTCCGTTTTTAGATTTTTATGAAATTTTAGTGTTTTGTTTTGTATTTTGTAATTTACTTAAGTTATAACTATGAAATTTGTGCTCAAAATTTGGTTTTCTCCTAATAAAATTTTTCATAAAAAAATATTATCGTGTTTTAAGTCTTCTCTATTATACGACATGATAATATATAACATAAAAAGAATGGTCGAATGTATTATTTAGCTATATATCAAAATATTTTGAAAGTCATATATAATTTTAAAATCAGATTATGTGCATCCATAAAATTAATTTCATCAATGATGGCATTAATTTGGGCTAACAACAAATCAATAATAAATATATTTGGAAAATATTCTAACTACTGCATAAGGTTTTATCATGATTTTCAGGTTTACGATCACAAACATGTCAGCAAGAAAATACAATATAAGAATGTTTATGATTTCGATGTCTTTCATCACAATGAAAATCAACTGTGAAAATTCTATTACGATTATTTTCGATTCAAATCGAAAGGTTTATAATTCTTTTCACATTATCCAGCAGTAGTTTCGTTAACATATTTTTATATATGTTCACGCCCGTATGATCTGATTATGGCACTTTTTCGAGGTAATATTCTGACAAAAAAAGAAATGATTCGACCGATTTTTCCACTGTTTGTTTCCTTCATTTACATCATAGCATTGGGAATGAAGTTGAGCGACCTCTCTTTGTCACTATTGATGGCATATGACTTGAATGAAGTGTCTTATAATACATCATTCACAAAGCTCGAAGAATATGAAAGAATCATGAACTACACATTCAACTTAACAGTCAAAGAATGTCTCATTTACCAATCTAAAGAAATAGAAAAATCTGGTGGAGTAATTCTTGATCCTGATGGTCCTGTTTCACAAACAGCAGAATTCCAACACTTTATTGGTGCTAATATTTTTTTCAAAGGAGTCAATCACAAAGGAAAATTTTATGCTCCTGTAAATACAAGTTTACCACAAGGTTATGAGTTTTGCCATCAATGCAGACCTTTCTATTATTTCAATGTGAATCCAAGTCCAATATATGAATTCCATGTTTTCAATAATGTTGTTGTTGCATTTTCAAATCATTTAGAATATGGACATTTTTAGCTGATTACCTGTGCGGATTAATAGCTATGCCATCAGTAATCCTAGAAGGTGCAGAAATCTTTATAAGAACAAGGCCATTGGATTTTATTCGACGATTTATGCCTTTGTTATGTTTTGATATGAGTCACATTCATCGATTGCCAGCGAACTGGATTTATTGTAATAACTTGTATATCTTCAAGTTGTTGAAAGGACTAAATAGTCTACAAGTCGCTTGGAAAGACTTAAGCGATAAAATTCAAAAATTTAATAAGCTAGATAAAATCAAAGCAGAAAATCATGTTTTATCAGTAAAATGGAAAATGAATGGAGCAGAATTAACAACTGCGAAGAGATATATGAGAAAGCAAAGAAAATTTACCCAGAATACAAATGGATTCTGAAGGATCAAGCAGAACTTTTTAAAACACATCATATGATGAGAATACTTGCATCTGCAAAGATACTATTAACTGCTTCAGGATCAATAACGTTCAATGATATGTTTCTGAAGCCTAAATCCGGTGTTTATGTAATGGGCCCTGTTTTAAGAGATAATGCTGCACATTTAACAGCATTTTCATTAGAACTATATATGCTTGCAGTTGGAACTAATCAAATTATATTCGGATGGGTACAAAAACCAGCAGACTTCCCCATCGACCTATTTAAGAAAACATTCTTCCTGATACTAAGCGCTGTATACAAAGATAAACGGCCAAACGATATCAACGATCATGCATCTCATTATTTCGATTTCGGTCCAAAGTACGAAGAATTCAAAAAGTTCTACAAGAATCAATCAATGATTTTGGTGCCTGTTTGCAACACTATAGAATCTGGATATTCATGGAGCAACAATCTCAACGCATTATATAGCAGATGATCCTATATCGAAACAAATGAGTTTTCTCTTTTTCAAATTATAATTATTGAGTAATTTCATTTGATGTGTTTGTGGTTGCTCAATAATCTTATTATATATTTCTACTCATATGTTAGTAAATTGTTCGTATAATCATGTTTAATAAATAACCTGATAGAAGTCTAATCAGCGCCTTCTTTCATGACCAATATTTTTTCGAGCACTCCTGACATTACTTCTTCAGTTTCTCTTCACAATATCAAATGACAAAATCATTTTTTCATGCATTTTGAAAATTTTCTTTTTACAAAATCTATTTTGTTCATGAATATCAGTTTCCTTCAAATAAAAGAATTAAATGTATTAGGCAGTCTCAATGCAAAGAAATATAGGATGTTAGATATCAATCTATTTACTAGTTTTATAATATGAAATATCGAATGATATTATCAGATTATGGGAAAGCCTGATCAACGAGTGTGTGGTCGTCGATGTATGGGTTTCTGTTGCCTTGTGTCTTGTTCAATTTGTTGTTTCTCGCGATCTCAAACTGAGAAGGAGGGTACTGGTTGTTCCATTTCTTGAGGAGATTGATGTCTCCGACCTGCTCTATAGGAACCATGTCGTACATTGTCATGAAGTAGAAAATCGATCTCGCGATCATTCCGCGGTCCTGAACACGCGGCATCCATGACATTTTGTTCTTGTTGAGGCAGCTGTAGTCATTAGGGTTTGGAGGAACTGTTTTTTCGCATGTGAGATTGTTGCACCACTCTTTGCAGTGAGAATATGGAAATTCAGCAAAAGGAAGATTTCCTCTTTGGTTGTTTGCCTTTGCAGGGGCAGAGTAGAGATGGTGAACGTCAGAAAGCATCGGGAGCTGACTCTTGAAGAAAGCTCTAGGAACGACGTGTTCAGTATTTGTGATTATTTGCGATGGAAGTTCTGATCCACCGCATGGGAATGGAAATGGGATCGAAGAATATATCATTCTGATATTGGAATTGTCGCAGTCTGCGTCTAAATACATTATATAGTGACTATCGCGATATGAATATTCTTTGTGGTCGAAATAGAGCCTTTTCAGTCTCTCTTTCACCGTTTCGCCGACTTTTGGACGAATGCAATTGATTCTCTTTGTGAAAAGTGGAAAAATCATCAAAATCTTATAAAAAGTGACAATTGTGGTTAAATGTGCTTTAACCTTATGTTTGGGTCTATTTTTGCTTAACCTTAATGTAGCTATAACTCCATTATACATCTTCCAAGCATTGTTTAACTAATATAAATGTGTTTAAAACATACTACTTTATAATACTCTGCGTGCGTTGTTGCATAAATTTCTGATTCTATAGAGTTGTATCAACATTTACTACACCTAGATTTTCCATTTTCATATTATATTTATCACAACATCTAGTTCCTAAAAACATGTTCATTTATAGCATAATAAACTCTGGCTAATGTGATTTATATTATTATACACATCTAATCAATGGTACACTCATATATTTCCTATTTTTTCATTCGAAATTCATTCGATTATATCATGATTGTCACTAAATGTTTGCGGTAAAAATAACAACTATAGATAGATCAAATGCTTAAAAAGAAGAGCTGTGTAAATATAATTCAGATTTTTGATAAGAAATACAAACAAATTATTTATTTAACACGAGATTTATTTGATCTCGCAAATGGAACAACAATCGCAGGACACAATGGCTTCAAGGAGAGTCGCGTTGGACGACTTGACTTTGTATACGTATTCATCAAGTTCTTAGATCGCGGGGAATAAGATCCCTCCGCTGAAATTTTGAATTCTTTCATTCTGTTTTTACCGCGACAATTTTCTTTATCGAGTTTCAACTTCTGGATTCTAGTTTTGATATTATTGACTTCTCTGTTATGTTGAGCATTGAGTGCTTCAATGTTCTTTATGGTGTAAGTCCTTTCTCTAACCAACTCTTCCTGTTGTTTATTAATCAAAGCTTGGCGCTTCTTTTCGATTAAAACATTGAGCGTTTTTTGTGCCTGTGCAGCTTCGATATTCTCCTGCTGAACGATGAGATCATGAAACTCTTGCGCTTTGTCGAACTCTTTTGCGAGAAGTAAAATCCTATGCTGTGCTCTCATGTTATTTAAGTGCGCAGAACTTTTTGTATACGGACGGATGTTTTCATCATCATTCCAATATCTTTCGAAGTCTTTTAGTTCAAATACATGCTTCTTCTGAAGCTGCGCAATTGCTTTTGCGTCATTATCCTTTTCTCTGTCGATTTTCTCTTTGTAATGTTGATGAATGTCGCTTATTTTTGCTCTCAGTTGATTTATTTCTAAATTCAGTATGTACTCTTCGCTCTCTTGCGCTATATGTGCATTAATTTTGCTGCTCTCAAGCACAAACTTAGTTAAGATTTTTTCGTACCTTTCTGCAAACAAATATTCACCATCGACGATAGTATCAACATTCTTGTGCTGTATGTACCTCAATACGGTTGTGTGCATGTCGCTTGGAGGCATTCGTCCGTTATTTTCGAAATCAGTGACGTATCCTTCGAGTTTTGACGAGAAAACTGCGTCCCAATCTTTATCGTTCTGTGTGCTGACCCTTGAAGGCAGCGATTTGTCGATTGTCTGATCCAGAAGCTCTAAAATTTCAGTGCTCAATTTTATATTGTAAAACATTTTATTTAACGTGCTTTTTTACACCCATCGCCTAAACTTTCGCTACAGATTTACTTGCATCAGAAGTCTCCATTTTCATCGAAATTTTTGTTCTATCTTAACTTCAACGTAGTATAATAATATTTCGTGAAATTCATTTTGAGATATCACCAATATGAGTAAAGCATACGTTCATATCTTCAAGCCAAGGTGTTTGCACTAAATCTTTAGTGTTTTGGCGAGAATAACAATTTTCATATTTGTCAAAATTATGTTTATTAGATTATAGCTAAAAATTAATTCCAATATTATGTTTGATATAAGTTTGTTTTATTGTGATTCGTTTGCCGTAAGAAGTGAATGAATGATGAGCGTTGAAAATGAAAGAAAGTTAGTCAAATGCGATGAACATTTCTTGTTTCCGGTGCAGAAAATGACGGGAACTTCGCAAAATGTACATTTGTTGTATTGCTTATTCAAGATATAAACTTCTTTAGAAATACTTTTAATGATATTGACTGTGTTTATGTGAGTGTTATCTTCTGTTCCTGAATAATTAATAACAACAGGCTTTCCGATACCTTCAAAATTATATTATTGTATTCTAAAATTATTGGAGATTGCAAAACAATTTTTGTCAGTTTAGTGCATTGAGAAAAAGCTTGATTGCAAATAGATTTTAGGGTGGCTGGCAATATAATTGTTGATAAATTGCTACATTGTGGAAAAGCATTATTACCAATGGATGTTAAACAGCTCGGAAATATAATCTTTGATAAATTACTGCACTCAGAAAAAATACCCTTAGCAACAGACGTCAAACTGTTCGGAAGGATAATCGTTGACAAATTGTTGCATTGCTGAAAAGCATTATTGCCAATAGATGTCAATGCTTTCGGAAATATAATCATTGTTAAATTACTGCATTCCTGAAAAGCATTATTGCCAATAGATGACACGCTATTTGGAAGTGCAACTGTTACCAGCATATTGCAATATGCAAAAGTTCTATCACCGATAGATATCAAATTGTCTGGAAATTTTATTATTGATAAATTTCTGCATCCTTCAAAAACACCATTACCAATTTTTATCAAACTGTTCGAAAATGTGACTGTTACTAACAAACTGCAATATGCAAAAGTTTCATCACCAACAGATGTCAAACTGCTTGGTAATATGACAGTTGTTATACCACTACAATATTTAAAAGCAGCTTCATCAAGAGATTTCAAGCTGTTTGGAAATGTGATGGTTGTTAATTTCGGGCAACCAGAAAATGCCCATTGGCCAATGTGAATTAAACTGCTTGGAAGGTTGAACGATTGTAATTCAGTGCACCTAGCAAAAGTACTTTCATTAATAGATGTCAAACTGTTTGGGAGTATAACCGTTGCCAAATTTATGCAATCTGAAAATGCCCAGCCACCAAGATATGTCAAACTATTTGGCAAAGTGGCTTTTAATAACTTAGTGCAATATTCAAAGGCACATTTATTAATTGAGTTCAAACTGCTTGGAAATGTGATTGTTGATAGGCTGAAGCATCTATAAAATGCAAACTGCTTGGAAATGTGATTTTGGTCAAATTCTGGCAATCAGAAAAATCATCTTCACCATTAGATGTCATGGTGTTTAGAATATTGACGGTGACTAAATTTTTGTAATTTTTTAAAGCTAACCATGGAAGTTTAACAATATTCTTTATTGTCAAAGTGACAACAGAATTTGGTGGCTTTTCAAATTCACCATGGTGCAGACTGTGTTGCTAGAATTGCAGCTTAATGTAATCTAAATTTCAAAAAGATGATTGGCAGCGACTTTTATAACATTCGGAGCCGATCTATAATGAAAGTGTCAAATCATATTTTATTGGCGTATATTTTGTAATTTAATCCAAAGATTTAAGTTTAATCAAACGCGTTTATTTTAAAAAATCAAAAGTTCATATATTCAATGTAGTCAGCTGGGTCTGGTGAGATTGTAATCTTTTGTGAATCATCTCTTGCGATTTCTGCCTTAAGTGATTCGATAACAGGGAGTGAGTTAGTGAATGGCATCACCTGGATCTGAGAAAGATCATGTTTGAGTTTCTTGAATATATCATGGGACCACATCTGCTGGTCATGTGGGACAATGAGTAAGCTTTCGTCCTCAAGCTTAACCTGGCCTGATGGGATCTGGATCTCATCTTTATCCATTTCCTCGAGCTGTCTGGAGGTTGTTCCGGCATCTCTTGATGGGAAGTTGTACTTCGGAAGGTCGATCTTAAATGGAGACTCGCTAGTAAGTTCCATGAAGCGCTGGAGAAGGTTACCAGCAGCCTCTGATGAGGAGTTCGCTGCAAGAGCAACAATCTGTGAGAATGCATCAGCAGCAGAAACGAAGTCAGCAATTCCAAGGAATGCATGAACGATGCTGAAGACGGCCTCTCTAAGTGCAACTTCGCGGCCCTTAGCGATGTGAAGAAGCAATGGAACGGCTTCAACAACAGCCTGTAATGACTCTGCAGTGAGGTGTGCAGCACACATGAGAGCGAATTCATCGAGTGTTGTTGTGTTCGGCCTCTTGATGGTGATCAAGAAGTAAGAACCAAGCTCCTGTGGCAAGAAGTCCTCATGAGCAGCAAGAGAAACTGCGCACTGAAGGATGCGGTTAACCTCGGATTCAGAAACTTCAGTAAGATATGGCTCAATGTTGTGGCATGAAGCAAGAGCGGAGTAGATTCTCGGAAGGAATGCGATGAAAGCGAGAATGTTAATGTGTGTTCCAGTGATGTTAAGAGGTGGCTTAGACATGTGCATGCAAGCCATGAATGCGCCATCAACTGTTCTCTTGTCGTTGAGTGTAACCATTAAATCTGTGAATGTGGCAAGCAAGTCACGCATCTGGTCGTATTCTGTCTGTCCGTACATGATGTACTTGGCAACGATTGTCAAAGCAGCTTGAGCAAGCTTAGGAACTGGTGTGAGCTTGATAAACTCGCAAGCAGCGATGAAGATGTAATTGAATGATGGAGCGAACTTTGATGAGTGGACACGCTTGTCGATGATTGCGGAAAGCAATGAGAAGATGGATATCAAGTATTCACCACTCTCGTCGCTTGTTGGAACTCTCATCAAGTTGTGGGCGTTTCTGATAACAGAAACGATCATTCTGCCATCGACTGGGCTGAGCAGCTTAGACAAGATGATGGCTGATCTGGAAGCGATCTTCAAGTCGCCGCAGCCTGTTGTCCATTTGACAGCTTCCTTGCCCCAGTTCTGCAAGATCTTCTTACCCTTCTGCTCTGTGAAGTAATCAATGATTTTCTTGGCCATCTCCGAAATGGCGACTGGTGTTCTGTCTTCAGAGAGTCCCTTGATTGGCTGAGAAAGATCCCATGTAAGTGAGCCTGGTGGCAAGAAGGCTCTCTGGATATCTTCTGGGCAGCTTGGCAGACCAGACATGATGATGAAGAGGATCTCGCAGAATGTCTTTGGTGCATAGTCGTAGTAAACTAATGCGAAGTGCATGATGAGGTGCAAATCTTGGATTAAGTTTTGTGGGCAGATCTGAGCGAGTTCAACCAATGTTGAGCAGACTGTTTGCATCTCCTGGAATGAGAACGTTGGCGGCTGTGCATCTGATGAATGGAGCTGTGTGTTGTTGTAGAACCAGTAAGCGAATGAGATTCTTTCAACAAGAGCACTGATGATCTGCTGCGTGTTGTTCTGAGCGAGGAACAGAAGTGTTGTCTGGACAGCTTGTGCGCAGTTCTCCTTCTTTGCGAACTCGAACAAGAATGTCAGAATGATTGAAAGTGATCCGTCATCTGAAACGCAAGCAGCCCAAATGCTAAGATAAGCAGCACGGCCCTGAGCCTTGACAAATGGATATAATGAGATCAACTCCTCCAATAATGAGAATGGTGTGTAAACGCCAAACTTTGAAGAAACATCAGAAAGAACATTGCGGGATGTGATTGCGATGTTCTTCAAGAATGAGTTGATAACTTCAAGGACGGCGGACTGTGGGAATGTCGCAGCATAACTGTCTGCCTCCTTAACACGGAGAAAATTGATAGCTTCCTTAATGATAAGCTCAGAAACCTGCGGGACGTACTTAGACAAAACTGATGCAATTCTCTTGATTGTTGATGGAGGAATGGCAATGACAGATGAGTTGAAGATTGCTGCATACTGATCAAGCTTCTTGAGGGCTTCAGCAGCCTTAGCTGGATCGTGGGCCTCCAAGACAGCGAGAACGAATGGAACGAGTCTCTTGATGAGGTTGAAAGCCGCAGAACGAAGTTCGAATGTATCATCTAAAAGATACAAAAGTGAAACAAACAAGATCGCACCAGAAGCACCTAAGATATCTCTGTTCAAGACTCTCTCGAAAGCGTTGAGTTGTTCTTCATCAATCAATGAAGTAGCTTGTTGAGCTGTGTCGTTGTTGAGAGTGTGCATCATTGTTGACAAAATCTGCTGTGTGCGCTTGTCATCAACCTTCTTGTATGTCTTTGTTCTATCGATAGCGCAGGATGTGTCCGGAATGATTGTGTTGAAGATGACCTTGAAGTATGTTCTGGCCTTATGTGGTGCCAAATCATAGCTGTGTTTGATGTAAGCGTTGATGAGCTGCTTGAAGTTCCTGAACAAAGCCAAGTGAAGTGTTGTCCAGCCCAAGAACTGAGCTTTGAGAATAAGCTTCTCAAAGATGATAACCATCTTCTCGCCTTCCTGGTTAAGAACTGACATTGATGCAATGATTGCTGGTATTAAGCGTTCTGACATCTCGTAAATTGCAATAAGTTCCTTGTCTAATGAATCCTTGAGAGGAGCAAAGTTTAATGTCATGTGCACAATCTCATTGGAAATAGCGAGGATTTCGTTATTCCATGAGAACGACTTCGGGATTCTGAATGGTCCGCAATCCTTCTCTTCGATGTCGACAGTGAGGTTTGTGTATGTGAACCAGAGGGCTCTGACGTAGTTGAGGACTAATGGTACATAGTTATCCTTCTTCTGTCTGATCTTCTTCTCGTTGTATGGATGGACGTTGTTAAAGATCTTGTTAGCTTCTGTAGCCAAGAGAGTGATGATCTGTCCGAAGAGTGGCTGTGATGACAAGCTGAACTTGAAGTCTGGGTTCTGAGCGAATCCGTACAAAATCCTGAATGCGGCAACGAGAATGTTCATGTTGGATAAGTTGGCGGCCTTCAAGAACTCTAAGAAGTCCTGTGCGAAGTTAGCGGAAGCTGTCCATCTGAAGAAGCTGAAGCACTTAATCAAAATGTCTGTGATCTTCTCGTTTGTGGATGTGGAGATGAACTTGAGCATCGAAATGAATTTCTCGTTGACTGTCTTGATGAATGGAGCAAGTTTGATTCTTCTCTCATCATTGTCGAATCCGGCCATAACCTGGTAGTTGTGGAATGAAACGAATTCGAGTGGATACTGAGAAATAAGAAGCTTATACATGTTGTGATCGATAGATGGAACAACGTTGGATACGATGATGGCCAAGTTGCGATAGAACTGCCATGATGTTGTATCAAGCTTAGCGTAGTTGCCGTTTGCATCCAACTTCGACATTGCCTTGAGAGATGTCTTGACGAGCTTCTCGACAAAGATTAGTGAGATCTTATGCTCGAATGATGAGATGACTTCTGGGATGTAGAAGGAGAAGAAGCTGTTGAAGCGAGCGCAAGCAGCTGTTCTGAAGGAAACGGTCATGTTCGGCAATGCTGGATTGCTTGGGAACGACATTTGATCGTAAACTTGGGACTTGAATGCAACAGCGTTGGAGATTGGAAGATCCAAGTCCGTCAAGATGTGCTCGAGTGGAGATGATGTCTTAAGAGAAATAGCGAACTTGGACAATCTCTCGATTGCGCAAACGCACAAGTCTCTCAACTCTGGGTATGGCATTGCCATGAGGTAAATGAGTGTAGCCTGAGCATTGTCCGAGAAGTCCTGGATGAGGTTGGATGGGCAGTCGTCTGTTGCTGTACCATCCTGGCCTGGCTTTGGTGGAGCGGCTGGTCTCAATGACAAATCGAACAACTTGACGAACAACTCGAGAATGATGAATGTGTGCTCTGGAACGTCTGTGTCTGAGAGCCACTGGAGAACCAAGTTGAGGATGGCAAGTCTGAATGAAGCATTAGCAGCATACAAGTGATCAAGCATCTCGATAGCAAAGAGGGAAACAGCCTTTGACTTGGAAAGGATGTAGCTCTTAAGCCTATCGGTGAAGGATGGGTTTGTGATATCACCGTATGTGATGATGTGTGGATAGAATGTGAGAACTTTGATGTAAAGATCCTCAAGACTTGAAACGTGTTCAATTTCGATTGATTCGAACTTCAATGAAAGATCAGCAGTAGTCTCCTGATACTTCGCTTGCTTGATGAAGTTAGCGACTGAATTTGTTGCTTCTGTGATACGGAATGTCATGTTTGTCGATATTGGCATTGTAGCACATGGGAGTTCGAAATATGGAGGGCTGAAAGCACCCTTAAGATTGAACCAATATGATGTATTTGTTGGCCCAATGTTTGGTTGCTGATCGACTAATGAGAACAACTGTGTTTTCATTGTAATGAATAGCGTCTTGACTTCGGCCTCAATCTTGTGTCCGGAGTTGAGTGGCATGTCAGCAATCCATTCCTCGAAGTGGAATTCCTTGGCACTGATTTGAAGCAAACACTGAGAAAGTGTGTAAATGCACTTTGTGCCAAGAGCAAGGATGAACCTTGGGATTGTTTCTCTGCAGAAGTAGATGAAATCACGAGCCGCAAGATTGATCAAAATTTCACTCAACAAAGTGTAGTATTGGTCGACACCTGGAACCTTAGCGAATGTAGTGAAGAAGAATTCAGTGAATGAATCTGGATTCGAACGCTGTTCTTGAGCTGGTTCGTAAAGATGTGACGCTTCAATGCCTTGGCGATGGTTGTGGTGGAATGAACCCCACTCCCAGAAGAGAGAAGATCTTGAGAACCAGTTTCCACGAAGTACCATCAAGAAAGCGTGAAGCGCACACTCTGTATTCTTCTTTGATTTTTCAACGATGTATTTTGCAAGGAATTCCTTATACTTCTGTGCCAGCAATGTGTTATCACGCATTAAAATGATGCCAGCGAGTCTGTAGTGATAGATTAGCGGATCATTGCCGTTAATTCTGTTTGTAACGAAATTGAAGATGTTTGTAAGCGAAGCCTCCATCGAAGGAAGACCCTCTGTCTTGATCTGCGCTGTCAGGAAGCAAAGAGCTTGGGCCCAAGTATTTTCGGCTGGTGTTGGCTTCTTTGGGAAATTCTTCGTAACCGAGAACAGTTGCGACAGGAAATCTTCTATCATAGCGATTGTGACTGTTTGAGAAGGAACGAGTCTCATGAATTTGTATAACAGCAAGCAGGAAGGAATATCCTTTGCCAAGTTGGCAGCGAAGCTGTTAAGGAACAAGTCGAGGTGTTTTATTGATAAAAAGCTGAAAATAACTGAAAACTGGTTCAAAAGCAAAATTCTGATATGCTCGCGAACTGGGTCGTTCAATGGTGTCAATAAAGGCTGCGCGAGATTTATCAATGCTTCGTAGCATGTGACATCGTCGTTAATTGAAAGCAATTGAGCTGTGCAATCGGCAAAGAAAAGCAAAAATATATCATCAATTATATCAGAGTATAGATTGTAGCCCTTTATCCTACCGACGAATTTACGGAATAGTTCGTTGTTTTTATATTTCGGTAGAAAAGTCAAAAGTAATTCGATAGCGGGCTGTGGTGCATATTGACCGAATGAAACGTATCTATCAACAGCGTTCTTGTATCCGTAGAAATTACGTGGAAATCTTTGAAGGAAAATGTTGAGAAAATCGTTGGGGAGATTTAATTTCATATCTTTCTTATCGAAGAAAGGGTCGCATTCAAGCGTAAACTTGAGCAACATTCCCATCAAGGAGTCCTCAATTTTCGGAAACAGCGTCAAAAGAACGTCATTTGATGAGGGTCTCGCTAATGACATTGTTTTTTGTCACTTTTTCACATGCTTTGATCTGTCAAATAATATGATGAAATAAAAACGAATTTTAGTTCTTCCATGATCAATGAGAGTCAAATCTGCAAGCAAATCGGATTTTAAAAATGTTGATTTCACTTCGAGATGATAAATTGTTCATTATCTCAAGATCCAATTCATTGACACTACTTAAATATCGAATGCATTGATATGCAAGTACATATTCTATGATACTATTGCGTTAATTATTGAATCCTTCATGGAAAAGCTTAAAAATATCTTGAGATAAAATTATCATTCGGTACATAAGCTATTCTATCTATCGAGCACTAAGCCATAAAATATTGAATTGATTTGTGCTAACTAAATATGTCTACAATGAATTTCATATTCCAGGGTATTCATTATTCGGATTGCATAAGGTGGTTGTATCATGGCCATATTCAAACTAATGAATTTTCATCAATTTCAGTTGAAAAACAATCGAAATGTTGAAATATAAAGCTCCAATATTAAGGGTGATAAATTTAATCCTCAACATTAACTGACCTGTCTTATTTATGGCCTCCTCGTGATACAAGTTCAATAGAAATATTAGTTCATCAGATGATTTTATGGACGAAACATAAAATTAAAAATTAGAATTGGGTATATTGGAAAATGCAATGTTTAACAATAAGCTTTTGGGTTATCTGCTAACAATTTCATTGTTGTCCAACAAAATATTGTTGAAGATTATTTTAGAAAGCAGCAGAGAGAATCTCCTTGACATCATCCTTGTGGATGATTCCTCTCTCACCGAATCCGGATCTACCCATGAGATCCCAAGTTGATTCAGTCATCCAGTCAATAGCTGACTGTGGGTTCTTCTCCTTGACGTAATCGGAAATCTTGAGGCCAAAGCCGAGGTTCTTAGCGAATTCCTCTGTCTTAGCGATTGAGTACTTAGCAACTTCATTAACATCACCAGATCCATTGAAACCCCAAACACGTACAGCCATCTGAGCGAGTTTGTGCTTCTTGATGTCGAAGAAGTGCCTCCAGAGCCATGGTTGGATGCAAACGAGTGTCTCAGCGTGATCCATGTTGTACTTAGCTGTGAGTGACATACCGATTCTGTGTGCACCCCAGCATCCCAATGTGCCGTGCTGTAAGAATGTGTTCAAAGCGTAAGCAGATGTTTGCATTGCTGTAGCGCGATAATTAAGATTGCCGAGTGACTTCATTAACTTTGGTGCAACTTCGACGATAGTCGATGCTGTGGCCTCTGCCAAGCGATCCTGCATTGGTGCGAAGTTTGCGTGGACATATTGTTCGCAAACGTGGCAGAAAGAGTCGTAGAGACCATTAGCTGTGAAATGCTCTGGAACTGTAAGTGTGTAGCGTGGATCGAGGACAGAAAGCTTGAAGAAAACCTGTGGAGATATAGCTGGTCTCTTTTCCATTGTTCTTCTACGGCTGATGACGTATCTCTCGTTCCACTCAGAGCCTGTAGCTGACAATGTGCAGACAGCGATTGCTGGAATTGGCTTCTGGATGAGTGTTGGGTTCTTTAATATGTCCCATGGATCAACAGATGGTGATAAGTTGACGCAAGATGAGATAAATTTAGCAGCATCCATAACAGAGCCACCACCAACAGGAATGATGAAGTCAACTGGCTCCTCGCGAATTTCTTTCATGATTTCAACGCATGTGTCGTAATCTGGGTTTGGTTCGATGCCGCCACGCCACTTATGTGTAGCTCCGATCTCGCCGAGGACACGATCAATGTCCTCCTTTGCGCCGTTCTTGAAAACAGCGTCGCCCTGGTCGTGGAGACAAAGAACGTTGGCTCCCTTTGGGATGTAGCGCTTGATTGTCTCGATGGCACCAACGCCGAATGCAATGTGTGTGCCGTTGACCCAGTGGAATGGAGTTAGAGAACTCATTCTTTTTGTGTCATTTTTTGAGAACGATAATCTGTAGAAGTGTTTTAACTCCCAAATTTGGTTTTTAGCGACCAAAATTGATAAAAATAGTATTTCCATTATGTAAATGTTATAATAAACCATATTTTAAAAAGTGGATAAGGTTAAAAGTCACGTTTCTTCACAATTAATTTGACACTGTTTACATATGATAAATGCAGATTATATTGGCAAATCGAAATAATCGAATTTTATTTTTGAATGAATTTGTAAATATTATTTTTCATCTTTTTTTTTATCAATGAGTGAACCAAACGGAATCGGTATTTTTGCCTCACCACTCAATCAAACACCAGTAGAAGTTGATAAATCATTGTTCACAGCACCATTTAACCATACTTTTCAGATAGATCCTTTTGATGATTTCGAAATACGAGAGTCTCCATGTTTTACCAACCACAAGTAGCTTGCTGTATGCAAGTCGATGGAGTTTATAAATTTGTTAATGTAGATATTGGACATTTTGCATACAGATGTAGTTTTACATATGAAAACTTGTCTATGTATGTTGATTCGATATTTGGTGATTCGCATGATGTCTCATTTACAGATTTGGAAGTTAACAGTTACTTTGACTATGAAGATCGCAATATTAAGTGTATTGAAGAGCCAGAAATAGTATGTTTACCTCCATTATAGTTAAACTTAACAATTCCTAAACCAGCAACACAGAATCTTGGAGGAAACAACTTTTCATTTGATTTACAAAGCGAATTTATGGAATCTCAAAAAAAACGAAAATCCATCATATAAGTCACCAAATACGAACTTAATCTTTTCTCCAAGAAATAATAATATAATTAGCAATGAGATCGATTCTAGTTATTTGAATTCACCTAAAATAACAGCAAATCATAATTCAGCGCCTTCAACGCCTTTAAAATCAGTAAGAATATTAACACAAAATGAACATGACTATATTTAAGAACTTGAAAATAAAATCAAATGGCTCGAAACACAGTGGAAAAATGCATTAGAGAATTATAAAAGAAAAGAAAGTTTGCGTGAAGAAGCAGAAAATCGTGTCGTAAGATTAAATTTAGAAATCAGTGAATTAAAAAATGCAAACAAAGAAAGAAATTTAAATACAGTTCTTGAATTTTTTGATACCCCCGAGCCAGTAACAGGGTCATTTTTTGGCTGGAAAATGTGCCGCGAAATAATTAAAAACTTTCTTCGTCCAGAAAGTGGACATAGATATGAAGATTATACAAAAAAGCTTTGTTTTATCATTTACACAAACTCTCCCCGCGCTTATCGAGTTTTAACAGCATACTTTCCATTGCCAAGCTTTTCATCAATATACAATTTCACTAACTCAGAAATTGATTCATTACAACAAAATTTGTATGATCCTAATTTAGTTAGATATATAATTTCATCAAAATATAAACCAATAGTTAGAAACACAAAAGAGAAAATTGATGCTACATTAGCTGTTGATGCCATTTCAGTTCTCCCTGCAACACTTGAAGAAATCAAAGCATCAGTCAGCCCGAAAGTTGCCAAAAAAATTCAGAAACAGGCTGACAAGAAACAGGCAAAGGTTCTAGCAAGAGACAAGAAACCATCAGATGATAAAGAAAATGATGATGTCAAAGAAGAAAAGCTAAATAACGTTTTCATCTTTTATTTGGAACCATTAGATGCAGAACTTTCATTCATGCCGATCCATTTATATCTCAACAAAGGTGGCTCTGCCAACGCCCAGCTCAGAGATGTATTAAACACAGTCCTTGAAATTGCCAATAAATCAAGATACATCAATATTGTTAATTTCAGTACAGTTGGTGACAAAGGTTATCAAACGATTTATGATTTATTGTTCCAAAAACTCTAAGAATCTGACCCTGAATGTGATATTGAAAAACTCTTAGCAGATGAAACAATAGTCAGTGAAGGTAAGCACTATGTTGTTGCTTATTTTCTTCATTTGTTAAAAGTACCAAGATTGAGATATTTATTACATTATATTGCTCTCGACACAAAGGAAGCAAGTCACATTGCATCTGCAAAAGCAATTAAAGAGACACTTGGCAGCGGACCAGAAGTAACAGGCATTTCTGCAATAGGAAAAATGCGCGGCATTTACTGCATTAAACTATTCTCGATGACAAACTTATTGAAGCTATTTGATGCCCAGCAGTTTAATACAGCTCTATTATTTTTGCCTTTTACACTGTGGCTCGAGGCCCAGCTCAATGCCACACTTGATACAGAAGCAAGGATAACATTGCTAAAAACTGCATTTGATATCTGTGTTAGATTCCTCAAGGATACTTCATCACCACATTATCACCCTGACGTCAAGAATACAAACCAAAAGAATGCTCGCTATTTGACGTTTTTGCCTCAATCACTGTTGCATCGCTTGTTGGTCTCTTTGTATTCAACAATCAAACTGTTGCAAAAAGGATACAAAAATTTTGGCCTGGATAGGTTGGGAATCCACCCATTGGAAAACTTCAACGATTACATACACGTTGCATCCAAATACAAAGATACAATTGCAATGGTGTCTTCTGTGTGTTCTCGTATGCATCTTATGAAGGATTACGAAAGGCAACTCAAAACTGATGTTGCAATGCGCGGGCGATGCAATGCTGGAGGACTCGATCTTGCTAAGGCATTCCATATTTTTGGTCCACCAGACACTGATTATAGAGTGTTTATCAATTCATTCTTCAAAATGTGTCAATTCGAGAATGAAATATTTTATTT
Source organism: Trichomonas tenax (assembly GCA_023091735.1). NCBI lineage: Eukaryota > Parabasalia > Trichomonadida > Trichomonadidae > Trichomonas > Trichomonas tenax. Next base: position 37,946 of record JALKBU010000369.1, read on the forward strand.
TGGAGATGTTGATGATATTGGAATAGTTGATTCGTTCATTGATTGGTTTTCTGTAACGAATGCTGCGCAGAACATCAAAGAATATCAATTGTTGAAAATCAAAAAGCCAAATCGATTTGCAAACTCCCAGATTAATACCAGAAATATCAACTATTCATAAGATGGATCATTTTATACACAAATTAAGATACTTTTGAGAATTTATATTTTTATCTTATTTGTATTTTGTTTTTATTATATACTTAAATTGTTTGTATTCATGCTTTTTATATTGGCTATCATTATGTGAGTATTTTAATGTCATCGATACATATAATGTAGAAGAAATTAAATTAATTTTATCAAAAAAATTGTTTTATGGAAAAAAATCCCATTAAACATAACAACCATTGGTATGTACATTGTAATTTGATAGGGAAAATGCAGTTTACCGGTAATATTATGAAGATAAACAATTTATCGAAAATTTGCAATGAATGTATACACGTCCAACACATTAGATAGGAACAACCCCTCATATGCTGCATTATTGTCCATATAAGTAGGGTTCGATTTTGACCCCCTGAGTTGTTACACTTCTTAATCTGTAAAAATAAAAATTGTTAATTTACTGTTTTCTCCTCTTTCCACGTAATTTGACAGCTAAAAATAACTGCGATGCAATTTTTCTAGTTTTGACATATAAGGTTAATTTCTATCGGTATTCAAACCCATCACAAATTCAAACGAGAAACCTGTTATATCAATAGTAATCACACGGATAATATCATTTCGCACACCAATATGATTCTACCATTTCGTTGAAACACCGAAATCTCTATTCTATCTCCATTTCTTCTTCACTTGATAAAATTTAATGGCAAATAAAACTTCATTTTTGACATGTAAAATAAAATTTCATAAAATTGAATTTAAAATCGAAATTTTCAAGATATCTAGGAAGCTTATATAAAATGAATGTTTCTTGTTGAAATGTTTTGTCATTTAACCTTATATATAACAAGATTTTTTAAATTTAACAACATAAATGGAAGCTTTGTTGAGTCAAAAAGTTTCAGATTTCCAGCTCGACTTGAGTGGTTTGATAGTAATCAGAGAGTAGATCCAAAATACCACCGAAAAGTCACCGAAAAATTCATTTGAAAACAGTTTCTGGGCAATTTTTATAAAATTCAATTGAGACAGAAATAATCGTCAGATGATGGAATCAACGAAAATTCGAATTATCTCAACAACAACAACATTTTATCCTTTAGACACTGAGAACCAGGGACAGTCAGCGAAGAACGACAACCTTACGCTTAAGTCGATGCTCATGTACTTGAAGCGCGAATTAGGTGAAGAAGTTCGTTTTTTGAGATCAGGGAATAAATTTGTTGTATTACAACATTGGCGAGATGCTTTATTTGTCGTTGAAACATCTGAAAATTACTCTCCTGAACTCCTAAGATTGATATTACAAGCTGCAAGAGAATTGTTAATCTTTCTTTTCGGGCAAAAATACGAATCTGTTATGGGAACAAGCATCTCACTCACGAAGCGCCAAACATATGCAAAATATCTCGATACATATTTAAGTATTTGTTCGAAAAATTACTTAGGACTTCTCCAAACTACAATAAATGATACAGACAACTGTGAGCTCGGAAACTGCTTTGCTCAGTGTGCAGAAAATATAGTATCACAATACAAAACAAATCTAATGGCCTTATTTTTATTCAATAATAACAAAATTATATCAACATACATGCCTAAAAATGGTCTAAAAATCGATCCAGAAATGTTGTACATTATTCAACTATTTGAAAAAGTTGAATATCCTGAAACTACAACCGAACCAAATTTCCAGTTGATAAATAATCAATTTGTCGAAGAAAACATCAGAACTCGAATTGCTTTTATCAGATCTCATCGTTTACCAATCGCATGCAGTTTAACTTTATCGCAATTATACAAAGATTCGCCTTTAACAATTCTTGCCGTCACTCAAGATTCAAAGATGACTCAAGAACAGAAAGATACAATCAAAAACATGCTGTCTATAATCACAAAATCTATATCTACGCTTTATTACGCTCAACCAACATATCCACCAATAGAAGTTGTCGAAGGATTAATTCACGCAGTTATTATCAACAGATCCAAGGGAACTTCGTTTGAACTTACTCCTGAAATAACAATGATTTTATTACAGAAATATATGACATTTGAAAGTCCAACGCAGGCAGAAGAAACAATGATTAATATAAAGAAACAACTCGCAAACAAAGCAATGTCAGCATTAATGAAAGGATATACGACAATGATCTGGGGAGAAATGGATTTCCAATTCTGTTACCAATTGATATTTAGAGATACCGATGGCAATGAGATCAAACCAACGCAAGTCTTCGATCCACCACCTTTCGATGATGACAATGGAATTACATACAGTTTAATCAAGACAGCAATTCTTCCTGATGTCAAAGGAAAAATACAAGTATTTGAGCTCATGACTGTGTTCACTGGTGAAATGCCTGTGCGCGATGTCGCTGCGGGTAATCAAATGATGTTCACCAACTATTTGAAAGATTGTTTTATGTTATAAAGTATATTAGTAATAAAAAACTATCTGTTATATTTAAACACTCTAATTCTCTTTATTTGTTAATAATCTTGACTCAAAGGCATGAATCTACTGATTTTCAATTTTACACAAAGGATGGATATACTACACACATCGGATACAATCAAATTATCAATGTGCTGCTCTCCAATATTCTGAATTTGAAATAATTTCAGATATTTTTGACAAGACTTCATGCTCAGTATCTAAATCATATCCTGCTATTCTATTTATATATGCTTATTGATGAAAGGTGGGAGTTTCATGATTGAATTTTCAATTCAATTTAATTAATGGCAATCATATGCTGAGAAGCTGAAATAGGAATAAAATTAATAAGGTAAGTTATGATCTAATATAGGTTCATCTATATGATCGCAATATTGATATTTTCGACTGAATATCGAAATTTTGCGAATAACAATGTTACAAGCTTACTAAATAGATCGAATATAGTTTATAATTAGATAGCATAAGGTTCAATTAACAATTTTCGTTATTAAGCAAATTTCATATTTCATTATTAACACTTTATTTGATTGAGAAAAGGTTAGAACACATAAAATAACAGAAAACTTTTATGTTTATATAGCTTAGCGCCTTAAAATCCAAATTGTTCTGATTCAAATAACCTATGTAAAGGTCGGGGATATTTTGTTCATTCATGGATTTCGATAGCCAAGTGAAATATCATATCTAACATAGTCCTTTCCGTAAACACAAAGCACAAAATTCGATTTCTTGCCTAAAAAAATGCAAACATGTATTTTAGATTATAGCCGCATGAATATCCTAAACACAAAAAAGCAGCCAAAAGAACAGGGTACAAATCTACAAATCGTCATATTTGTCGAGATAAATTATCTCTATTCCGGCGGTTTTATCGATAGGGAGGAAATTGAGATTAAAAAGCGGTTACAAATATTATATAATGTCTAATCTCTTCGACGGAGAAGCGAAGGGTGAAGTAAGGCAGCTTCGCGAGGACCTCGACGGCAACGATCCGACCGCCAGGAAGGTTGCCGCAAAGCGTGTCGTCGCTTTGATGAGGCAGGGTGATAACGTTCAATGGCTCTTTTCCTCGATGTTGAGGTGCGTTAAAACAAACGACTTTGAGCTCAAGAAACTCACATATTTATATCTCACGACATATTCAGCGCAGGAACCAGAACAAGCGATTATGGCAGTCAACACATTTATTCAGGATTCACAAGATTCAAACCCACTTGTAAGAGCACTCGCTGTTCGTACAATGTGCCGCATTCGTCTCGAGAGCGTCGCCGAAAATATGATTCTACCACTCAAACAAAGATTAGTCGATAACGATCCTTACGTTCGTAAGACAGCAGCGTTCGGTGTCTCAAAGCTTTACGATGTTATTCCAGAAGCTGTTGAAAACGCTGGATTGTTCGCTGAGCTTCTCAAACTCCTCAAGGATGATAATCCGATGGTCGTCGCAAATACAACAGCCGCGATTTTTGAAATCAATGAGAAGAGAACATCACCAATCTTCACACTTAACGGTCAAACAGTCGGTCCTCTCTTATCTGCGATTACTTCTTGCACAGACTGGTGTCAGACAATTCTTTTCGACGCCTTGGCTCACTACAAGCCAGAGTCCGCTGAGGATGCAGCGTTCCTAATCGACCGTTTGATTCCATATCTTAAACATGCCAACCCAGCTGTCGTCATTGGCGCCTTCAAGTGCATCTTTGCTTTCATGGACAAGGACGCAAGAGGAACAAACGACTTATTCCCACAGATTATTCCACCATTCATCACACTTGTCACATCCGCTGAACCAGAGATTCAGTACGTCGTCCTCAGAACACTTACACTCTTCGTTCTCAAGTATCCAAAGGCCCTCTCTAAGGAAATCCGCGTCTTCTTCTGCAAGTACAACGACCCATCTTATATCAAGATGCAGAAACTCGACATTATTGTCACAATCTGCACACCACAGACAGCTCAGCTCGTTCTCGACGAACTTGCTGAATACTGCAATGAAGTCGATGTTGCATTCGTCAGAAAGGCTATTCGCTGCATCGGCCAGATTGCTATCAAGATCGAGGCTGCTGCCCGCCGCTGCGTCGATATCCTTGTCACACTCGTAAAGGGTAAGGCTGACTACGCTATCGAAGAATCAGTCATCGTTGTTTGCGACATTCTCCGTAAGTTCCCAGGTATCTTCGAGTCCATCATCTCCATCGTTTGCCAGAACCTCGAAGCTATCAAGGAGCCACGTGCTAAGGCTGCTTCCATCTGGATTCTCGGTGAATACGCTTCCAGAATCGATGGAATCGATGTCCTTGTTGATCCATACCTCGACACATTCCACGATGAGCCACCGCTTGTCCAGCTTCAGATCCTCTCCACACTCGTTAAGGTCTACATCGAGAAGCCAGACGAGACACGCGATCAGCTTCAATTCATCCTTACAGAGGCTACAAAGGACAACAACGTTCCAGATGTCCGCAACCGCGCTATGATCTACTGGAGACTCCTTTCCAGCGACTCACAGTCCGCCAAGGATATCGTTGTCTTCTCCAAGGAGACAGTCGTCCACTCTGGCGCTCAGTACGATGATGCCGTCCTCAAGGAGTTGATGCTCAACATGGGATCTGTTTCTGGTGTCCTTCACGTCGTCCCAAGTGACTTCGTCAAGCGCACAAGATTCGCTCCAGAGGAAGATGATGATGTTGAAGATTACGAAGTTCACAACTGGATGCCAATGAAGTTGAACGATAACATGGTCATTGATGCCCAGTTCGATGCCTCGCAGACAACACTCTTCCTTCACCTCACAAACAAGACACCAACACCACTCACAGACTTCGCTCTTGCCGTTGACAAGAACGCCGTTGGCCTTACACTCAATGGCCAGGCTAACTTCCCACAGACACTCGATTTCGGTGCTTCCTGCGATGTCCAGGTTCCAATCAAGTACGATGCTAACGTTGCTGCTAAGTTCGATACACCATTCATCCAGATTGCTATCAAGACAAGCGCCGGCATGATCATGGGAATGGCCCGTATTCCATTCGAGTACGCTACACTCCCATCCGGCGATATTGGTCAAGATAATTTCAGAACATCCTTCAACTCATACCAGTACAATGGTGAGACAAGGCTCCAGGGAATGACACTTGCTGACACAGGAAAGCTCGCCTCGAGGAATTTGTTCGTCGTTGGTTCCTCAAAGGGACACCATTATGTTTCGTTCTGCTTCAAGAACCAGGCTTTCGTTGCTGAGGTATTCCAGGATAACTCAGACATTGTTGTTCAGCTCAAGTCCGACAATACAACCATGATGCAGGGTGTTATTGCGGATGCAAAGTGGTTATTCGCTGCTTAAACATGATGACCTTCTTTTTATTTTTCTCTAATAAAATAAAATCTAACAATCTTTTTTTCTTAACATATTCTTTACCACACTATGCCAGACAGTGTGTATAGTAATATCAGCCCTTTTTACAGTGAATCAATTGAGAAATTTTGGAATTGAATATTCAAATTCTTGCTTTCTTCAATATTTATCATAGACGCAAATATAGCTATTGAAATGCATCCTTTTTAATGATCATTTATAAAACTATTTTGAAATCTCATTATTTCATGATGTAGTTGCTTAAACATTTAACACGCTACACAAAATCCAATAGATAGTAGAAATGAAAGCCGTGAGGACTTAACATCAAAGATAGTTTTATGCCGAAAAATAATACCTGATTTCATTCCCAGATACACATGCGCCTGATAACCATTCATGAAAAGAATATTGTTTCAATGTTATAAAGGATAGGTTAACATTATAAATGTGGAAAATATGACAAATAAGGAATAAAAAAGCAGAATATAAAAGGATAAGGACATTTAGTTACGCTCGCCACGGATGCGCTGAGCAAGTTGGACATCACGCTCCATGATTGTGACACGGTTTGCGTGGATGGCGCAAAGGTTTGTATCTTCGAACAATCCGACGAGGTAAGCCTCAGAAGCTTCCTGGAGGGCAG